>CM053766.1:6986089-7159003 GCA_028658305.1 Pachyuromys duprasi | reverse complement strand
CTCCTGTGTTCAAACATTCTCTTTGTGGGTTGTTCCCTTTATCAGTAAGAAATAACCTTCGTTATCTTTTCGTACTAGTTTTAGTTTGAAACCTATCTTTTTAGATATTAGAACAGTGACATCTGCTTGTTTTGTAGAACCATTTGCTTGGAACACCTTTTTTCATCTTTTTGCCTTCAAGTAAAGTCTGTCTTTTGTGATGAACTAAGCTTGCCAGAAATGGGCAGCTATAAAAGGTACCTGCCTTTCATCCAGTCTCCAAGTCTGTGCCTTTTGATTGGAGAGTTGAGACCATTAATAGTTATTATTGAAAGGTACATATTGATTTTTGCCTTTCTGTTAATTTTGCAGTACTTGGGTTTTTTCCCTTTTTTTTTCTTGTTTAATTATTGTTCTAGTGTGGCTTATTCCTGCCAGATGGCTTATAGTTTTCCTCTTCAGTCTAAACGTTTTTTCAACTATTTTTCTGTAGAGTTGGTTTAGTGGTCATAAAGATCTTTCATCTATGTTATCATGAAAATTTTTATGTTTTCTTCAGTTATGACAGATTACTTTGCTGGGTATAGAAGTTCTGGGCTGGCAGTAATCTTCCAAGGGCTCTTCTAGAGTTTAAACCTTTAGTTAAGAAATAAGCTATTATTCTGATGGATCCACTTTTATAAGTGACTTGGTGTTTCTATCTTGCCACTTACAGTATACTTTCATTGCTGGAAACTATTTTAGGGTCTGGAGACATAGCTTAGTGGCAGAGCTCTTACCTAGCATGAGGCCATGGATTCTGCCTCCAACTCTGAAACAGTTCAGGTGTGTAGGGTGCCTGGCATAAGCTCTTTATTGCTCCCTGAGTGAGGGACCACAGCTGCTTGGTAGAACCGCTCTGCAATTGCCAGACTAGACAATGACAGTGGCCTTTCTGACGTCAGTGACTGTTGGAGGCTGAACAATCAAGTAGTATGGCATAGACTCATATTTCAGTTAATAAGATCGGGGACAAGAGGGAAGTAGGATGGATGAGGATAAAGATTAAATGTTAGATCAGCATTGAATTTTTTAAGGTGGATTAAATATCTAGGAGGGGAAAGTTTGGGATTGTGGCAGGGTGTGAAGATTGTAGAGATTGCTAAATCTGTAAGTTAATTTGTAAGTTAATTACAACTTAAAAAGAAGAGGGGCTAAGGAGGAGAGAAAGAAGAACAACTTTAAGAATAAGGGGGAGAGGTTATGAGATGTGACTGTAGCATACCGGAAGGTGCCTTACAATGGCTGGACAAGTCAACGTTTTCACCAGCAACCTCACCAGCATTTGTGCCAGCCACTCTGACTGGCAGGACAAGGAATCTAGAAGTCATCTTCATTGTGTCGCCCTGGGGGCTCAGGTCATTAAACACCTTTCAAGTATTATTGGTCCTTTCGTTTTTTTCTTTTGTCATCTGCTTATTCTGTTTATCAGCCCATTTATTGATTGGATTTTCTTTCTTTCTTTTGAATTTAGCTTTTGTAGTTTTGTATGGATTCTAAAAATCAATACATACAGGTGTCTAAGGTGTAGTTAGCAAAGATGTTTTCTGTTTTTGTTTTCTGGTTCCTTTGGCTGTTTCTTCACTCTGGTGATTATTTCCTTTGTTGTGTGGAAGAATCTTAATTTCACGTAATTCTATTTGTTAATTCTTGTGCTACTGGAGTTCTTTTCAGGTTTATATTAAAGTCTCTAATTCACTTTGAATTGATTTTTGTGCAGGCAGAGAGACATGAATTTAATTTTATTGTACAAGTAGAATCCAGCTGAGAACATTTTTCTTTTTTAAAATCTCTGTGTCTCTCTCTTTCTGTGTGTTTGTGTGTCCTTGTGGGTGAGTGCTTGCCACTGTACACGTATGGAAGTCAGAGGAGAAGCTCAGGTGTCCCACTGTGTTTGAGACAGCTCCCTTTTGTGACAGTGTGCACCCGGGGTAGTAAGGCCAAGATCTTCCAGGGGTTATCCTGTATCGGCTCCTTGTCCCGGAGAGAGTGCTGGGATTACACACTTATGTGACTATGCCTGGCTTTGTGCAGCTTTTGTGCAATGAGTGTATACTGACCGAGCAATCTTCCCGGTCCTCAGGCCCTTCTTCTTCTCTCACGTGGCCCCCAGCAGGTTCATGGAGAGATGTGACCGCAGCTGTACTCCTTGACCTGAACTGTGCTCTTTGTGAGCGTGTGGTATTTCCTTCAGTCCTAGAGCTGATGCAGCCACACAACCACTCACGAGTGGGTGTCTTCACTGCCTGAAACTGCTGGTGCTCTGTGCTAAGACGCCTTCCAAAGGTGTTCTTTCCATCACTTACATTTTTGTGTGTTTAAGAAACCATGTGAGGAAGATGTTAATCATAAAATAGCTCAGTGGAAACTGCAAAATGAATTTTCTAACACTGGTTTTTGGTGCAGTGTAAAATCTCGAAATTCAATTCGTCTAAAATCATACTAATGGCTCTAAGTTGAACTGTTCTTAAATTCCCATTCGTATCTGCATCAAAGCATGGGCATCTATATTTCCAACAACTGGCTCCTGTTAAGCACTCTAAGCATTTCCTAGACGTATTTACAGTCACTGTGGCGTTCTCTGCTTTCCAGGAGAGAGCCACAATGGAGAAACAGCAACTGGAAGTCAACATTTAACTGGCACTCCACCTGGACTCTCTGTTCTGTTTTCAAGCTTTGATCTTCATTAACTAATTAGAAAGGGAAGGAGCTAGCCTTGTCTTGTCCAGCTGTGTTTTCAGTGATTTTATGCAGAGAGACAAGATGTGCTGTTAGGGCTACAGAAAGCACCAACCCAGGAGAAAGAAAAAGTGTGAAACTAGATGACAAATTATAGAAGAATATTATTGTTTGGGGGTTGGGATCCAAACAAACAAGATTGCAGTGGAAATAGATATGAACTTTGCACATAGAACTAATTATCAATGCAAGTGGAAGTTAGGTGATGATGATGTAATTGGTTGGTATAGAGATAATGGTTGACTATAAACTCAAGATGTGCATAGAGTAGCATGCTTGTGACAAAGCAGAAAATCATAGTAGTCTGGGCTTGTCAAGAGACTATCCTGATTAAACCCCAATTGTGTGTGTGTGTGTGTGTGTGTGAAGGTCAGAGAACAACTTGAAGGAGTCAGTTCTTTCTTTCTACCATGTGGATTCTGGCGATTGAAGACATTGTACTCTGTCCTATCTCCTTGGCCCTGCATGATTATACTTGGAGGCAGATGTTAATAAGTTGAATAGCATCAAGAAGCTACAGGGTGGACCAGGTGTGGTGTACCACATTTGCAGCCCTAGTGCCCGGGAAGCTGAGGTGGAAGAACAACAGTTTAAGGATGGACTCTATAGCTGACCCTGTGTCATTAAATAAATAAGTAAATGGCAATATGGTACCAAGCTGAGAAGCATATTGCATGAAAAACAAATGACAGGAATAGAGAAGTCTGTTTGCAATAGCATCCTGTGAGCCTTCCCAATATCTGAAAGGAGGGGTGGGAGGATCAGAGAGACAGAGAGAAACAGAATCAGAGAGGAGGAGGCAGAGAAAAAAGACAGAAGACTTGGGAAGAGGAGGAGGAAAAAGAGACAGAAGACTCAGGAAGGAGGAGGAGCTCTCAGTAGCACCGAGGACAAGCTGTGTGTAGGAAGGCAGTTCTTAGCCCAATGCATAGAAGAAAAACTGAATGTTTCCCCCAACAGAAAATGCTTCTGTTAGTGAAAAACAATTTACATTTAGATGACTATGTGTTGGGAGGAAGACCCCTACAGGACACAAGGTTATACCTTCTGACCTCTACAGGCTTCACCAAGCTCTTACAACACACTGGAAAATGCACCCTTCTCTGTCAATAGTTCTATGGTACAAATTTAGGGCTGCACTGATATAATTTCCAAACAAAAACAAACAACAATCCAAGAGGATTTATAAGGTCATCAAAACAGTGGGCATCTGTTTTAACAGACAGGAATTTTGCTCATAATCTTTACTCCAGAAGTTTAAAAAAATATATAATTAGTAGCACCCAACTACCCCTTCCCAGAACTTCTCACAGCAAGTAAATCATGCAGTGGTAAGAATCCTCTTCCTGGCCTCATGCAGTGGTTATTTGTCATCTTGCCTTCCTGGGGGCTCTTGCCTGTCAATTAAATTTATTTCTAACTGAGATACAGAAACTCAGTTAGATAAAACTCTACCTGATAATGTGAAAAGTGTAATGTTTCAACATGTGTATACATTTTATAGTGTTTAAATCAGGTTAAACACCTGCTTACCTATTTATTGTTTCTTCATAGCAAAAAGAATGAAATCTTTCCCCAAGCTTTTTGAAGTGTGCAGTGCATTGACACACGTAGTCACCCTCTTGCTGCCAACTGCAGCTTGGTCCTGTGGCTTAACCTCTCCCCATCCGTCATGTGATTATGAGGGTCCATGAGAGCAACTCTTTTGGAGTCTACATATGAATGACATCATGGAACCTTGTTCTGTGTCTGGCTTATGTCATGAGGCATCATCAACTCCAGTTCCATCTCCGATGTTGCACGTGACAAGAGTCTATTTTGTTGTGGCTGAAGAGCACGCATGTACCTCATTATACACCACGTGATGTACACTGTTTTCATTTCTCGGCAGCCATAGTGCATAGTGCTAAAGAGAACCTGGGAGCACACACATCTCTGGTTCTGGGGATGTAGGAGCTACAGCTTTAGAATCTATAATTAGAAATCTGAGTCAGGAGAACAGCACTCCTGGTGTTCTAACTTACACGGTAAAAGCTCCTTAGGGATTGCGTTCCTTCAGGAATAGCTGCAACGGTGGCCAGCAGCGGTTCTCAAACACCAATGGCATCCGGGTCCCTTCGTGGACGGCGAGTCCCAGGCGGCACGAGAAACTTCTCTGAAACACAAGGGGAGCCCAAGATTTTGCCCTCTTCATAAGTTCTTACACAGTGCTTACACTGTTGCTTGTAAGACCACAATTTGATACACTGGTAACGTGAATGAGCCACCACAGTACTGCACAGGACGCCGTGTTATGATTGGGATAGGGCAGAGGTCTGGCATGAGCCCATGTCCGCTGTAGGGAGCTGACTATCAACAGCATCTCTTTCTGCTTTTGATTCAGTGGCTCGGCACTCGTAGTTTGAAATTGACTAAAATCAGAATTTTTTTTGCAAATATCTAATTTTAGGGTGCCTAATCTACTTGTTTTAGCTTAGTTTTTGTATTTCTAAAAGTGGCATCTTGCGCCAGGAGTGTAAAGAAGTATGGTGGCTCAAGAAGCAAAGATAGGCAGATCTCTCTGCATTGGAGGCAAATCTGGTCTACATAGTGAGGTGCAGACCCCCTGAGGCCTCACAGTGAAAATCCTATCTGAAAAGAAAAGTAGGATCCGATGGAAAACCTCTATAGTGATTTTCTACCTAGTAGCATGGCTATGGGCTTTTCCCCATGCTGAACGGTGAGTCTTTCTTTTTTTAACAGCTACACAAGCTCCATCAGACATATGGTACTATATGCTATTTACTGTTTTTATCAATGCATATTAATTGCAAAAATAATCGGTTTCATTAGGATATTTTATAAACATATATAATTTACTTTGACCATATTCTTACCCATCACCCTCTCTTATCCCCCACCCCAAACACTCCCACAAGCTCTTCTACTTCTCTCAAGGGTGAAAAGCTGAAGCCACAGATTTTTCCCTTGAGAGCTGGTTTACCAGTAAACCACTGCTGTAGGCAGACTCAGAACAAAGAGAACATTTCAGACAGTCTGATGTCTAACATAAAGCTTCCCTAATTCACTTCATTCTTGTTTTAACAATATCTTGAGACCTGGCTGCATTACCATAACATTTTTTTTTCAATTACAACATGCTGAAAAGGCTTAAAAAAGAGTGAAACTTGGGAAATAAGGTATATTTTTGGATTAAAAGAGACAATGAATTATGGCTTCATATACTAAATGTCTGAACTAAGAAGTAGCCGACAATTTACAAATTAAAAGTATACATGAAAATGAACATGGACTAGTGAGTCCTCAATATATATCATGACTTACCTTCATCTTCCTCACTGCATAATATTATTGGCTGCTTATAGCAGGCAATTATTATAAGCTATATTCTTTACTCTTCCCATGAGTTATTTCACTTAGATCCTCTGCCTCCCTGAGTGCTGGGATTACAGGCATGTGCCACAATGCCCTGCTAAGATGGACATTTTTAATCTCCATTTTATAGATTAAAATTCTGAGTCACAGTAACAGTTATCTGATCTTAAGTATCAATGTTGATATGGAGCATCAGGTTATGTGCAGGATAGTCTCACACATGTTCTGAAACTTCAATAAACTGATAACACCTGCACTATTATTATAGAATCACTATGTTCATAAATATGTTTAAATATATTTTAAGTAATCATTAAGGAGAAACGCTGCTGGCATCAGCAGCTTCCTGGAATGGTACTAGGCCAACACTGGCATTTGGGGAAATGTCAAACACTGGGTTAGCTGCAGTAAGTGATGTTGAGTTGACTGGTGCCAACACTTTTCCTTTGAACTGCAGCCCCCACTCACATACCATGTGAAACTTGGCACTCTTTCAGGGCAGATGGACGTTGCCAAGGCTTGTCTCTCTGACCTCTGGTTTCCATACTTCCCCAAGGTCTACTTCCTTATGTTTGACATGTTTTTTATCTGTCTGTTATTATATTGTCAGTATGATGGCTCTGGCATTAATACTTCCCTCTTTTAATTAGCATATAAAATGATGGACTTCATCACTGTATTACACATACATATATCATTATACATTGCTCATATTTGCCCCCCATTTCCATCTCATTCCATCTGCTGTCTTCCTCTCCCTCAACTCAAAAAATCCCGTTTTTATATCATATATATATGACATATACACATATACATATGTCATATAAATGCATATATTTGAATCTAGATTCCATGTATGAGAGAAAATGTGACATTTGTCTTTCTGAGTCTTGCTTATTTCAACTAGCATGATGACCTCCATCATCTCCCTGCAAATGACATCATTTCGCCTTCATTCACAGCTGAAGAAAGCACCATTGTGATGTGCCCCACAGTTTCCTTGTCAGCGTTTGTTGGAGCGCACCATAGCTGATGCTGTCACTTGATCTTGGCTGGAGCCGCATAAACACGGATATGCAGATATCCCTGTGGTGTGAGGTCTTAGACTCCCCAGGTGCTGTTCATTCCCAGGATGGAATATCTGGCTGTTCTACTTTCTATATGGTGGGTCTATTTCAGTTGTTGTGAAGGACCACCAGTGGAAAGCATTTCTGTCTTTGAGTGTCTGTATACATTTCTTCACAACTAGAACAAACCCTGACAATTTTACTGATCACCTCATATGAGTCCATAACTCACCATTCACGTGCAGTGTTTTGCTCAAACCCAAGACAGAAGTAAAAATGAGTATTAGGGTGAGTGAAAAACTAGAAGTGCCCAAGATATCAGCATGTGTAGCAGATCCTGGAGGGAATGTAATCTCACTTTAAAAGGAATCCGACTGTGAGCCATTAGTGGCAGCCGCTGGGGGGGCGGTGGGGGACAGGTTTCAGGGAAGAGTGACAAGCTGAATGTGATATTGTGTTGGCATGGGGTAGCACATGTGTCCACAGCTGAAGCCACCAGCCTTTCCTGTGCAGAAAGATGGGGACTCGAATTTGTTTTCTGTGTCTTGTGAATGAACCTTCTGTTCCGCCCTTCAGATGGCTTAGGCAATCCTGTGTGCTCCGAACACCTCCATCTCACTAACGACATTACAGCGGGTTTGAGAAGTCCTAATGAGCCACAGTTATAATTATCCACCAGCTTTCTGTATCACAGAATTTTATACATCTCTAAACTGTAGACTAGCAACTGATCCACAGAAGTACAGGGGGAGCCATACAGATGATAAAAAAGACAATTAATGAACCATGTTTTAAAAATTTCTTCTAGATTTGTATGTGATAGATGTGTGCCTGCCTGTATGTGTGTGTTCCACGTGAATGTCTGGTGCCCATGAAGGCCAGAAGCACTGCCTGGATCCCCTGGGATTGGAGCTAAAGCTGGCTGTGAGCCACCATGTTGATGCTGGGAGTAAACCCTAGTCTTTTGGGAATCAAACAGCCAGTGTTTTTAGCCACCAAACTATCTCTCTAGGTCTGTGACATACATTAAAAAAAAAAAAAAGCAATTAAGAATAGCTATAATATGTTTAACCTAGTATTTCCAAAAATGTTACCATTTCAATAATTATTAATATACTATATAGGCCCTTTATAGTCTGCCTTTGGAACTCTTTAAAATGGGGTACAGCTTTGTACCCCATTTGCTTACAGCTTCTCTGTTACACATAACAAGCCACACGTGGCTAGTGGCTCCTTCATTGGCAAGTGCAGCTAAACATTTGTTCAATAGGGCTTGGGTTAATGTTAGCTTGGAGCAGCCAAAGATCCAAACAACCTAGTTGATAGGTTTTTAAGTAAGTTTCTAGTAGCATTAATTAAACATTTCTGACCTGGTAACTTCAATTAGCTATGACAGAGTGCCTAGAAGCTTTTTGAGTTTTTTGTTTTTTCTTTTTGCTGCATTGAGTATAACTTAGGCCATTATGCATGCTGGAAAAGAAGTTACTACTGAAGCATTTCACTAGCTTTCTTTTCCCATTTTATCTTGAGACAAAGTCTCACCAAATTTCCCAAGCTAGTCTTAAATGCATTCCGAACCTCTGTCAGTCTTCAGACTTGGTTTTCCTACCTTACTCTCTGGAGTACCTGGGGTTAGAGGCCTGACCCATTCGGCACATCTTGGAAGTTTGCTGTACATAGAAAAATAAATAAATTTGAGTTGGGAGCTGGGATATATATATATATTATATATATAATCGGTGGTAGAGTACTTACTTGTGGAGCATGTACAAAACACTGGGTTCAATCCCCAGAACTGCAAAACCAAAACAAAACAAATCACACAAGTTATGATATAGCTACAAAATACAAGTTAGAGGCTGGAATTTCAGTGGTCTAGATTTTGGCAGTGTCTGCTGAGCTAGAGATCTTGGGATTCAGAATATAGCTTTTGGTTATTTTAATACTTAATGAATTAAAAGCAAGACAAATCTAGAGTAGATTCAGATAGTCTACGAATCCCTTTTTGGCTCCTAACATCTTCTATGTAAGTTAAAATATTCCTGCACTATCAGTCTTAGAATGTTAGGTTTTGGCCATCAGGTGCTGGGGAATGGCAGATTAGACTACAGCTCTGACAGCTTACGCTGTGTGGCTAGGTTTCTAACAGCTGCATTCTATTAAGAATGGCTGGGAGGCACGCAGTAGGCCATCAGTGAGGCACGCAGTACGCCATCAGTGGCACTAGATCTCCTATACTCCGGGGCGGGGGTGGGGTGGACACAAAGAGCAGATACTAGCAATGATATCTTGCTCAATGTTGACAACAAATGTGCAGAGCTGTTAGTATCGTTTTGTTTTGTAGATGAAGAGACCAAGCTCCAGACACTGCATTTGAAGCAGGTTATGAGACAGTCGTGAGGCAGAGTTCAGATGAGGCGGGGGCCACTTTTTCCCACATCATGATGCCATCAACGAACCAAAACAAATGAAAAGGGAAATGGTTTGCTGCAAACCCTGGGTGAAAAGGCAAAGTGTGAATTATACATTGAGGGTGATATAAATGCAGGCAGAAATAAAATGCCTCACAATTTCCTCCTCTAGCAGAGATGAGAGGAAAATTGAAGAACCGTCAGAAGCAATGTTTCCCTGCAGTGACCATAAATATGTACTTCTGCAGAAGGTGAAATTTTAAAGGGGGAGTGGGAATTGACAAAGTGTGAAAGAGCAAATGTGTAGATGTGACAGATGAGAATGATTACGAGAGCAGAGAGAGGGAAGTTACAGTAATGTAGGTGGCCATTAGGGTAGAGACACAGTCCATAGTCAGAAGTATACTTTACACAGGGATCCAGGCAGCTACGTGTGTGTGTGTGTGTGTGTGTGTGTGCGCGCACGCGCGCATTCTAATACATATTGTTGCTGCAAATATACAATGTTCTGTGGAAAAAGTAGAGTCTTTTGCAAATGTTATACCTACATCCAAACAAAAACAAAGTTAAAGCTGTGTCTTTCATTATATGTAAAAACAAACCTGACTTGCAATGTGTCATATGCAAAAAACTGACTTGTATATTGACCTATACATAATACCTACACCTAAAGCCAGGTTTGGTGACATATGCCTGCAATTCCAGCACTCTGGAAGCTGAGGCAAGATAATCATAAGTAAGAGGCCAGCCTGGGCTACATAGTCTCAAAAAATAAAAAAAAAAACTACCACCAACAAAGAACATTAAAATTATGAAATTTCTAGGAGGAAGTCTTTGTAACCTTGGGTCAGGCAAAGGTTTCTAAGATGTAGCATCTAATATAATTCACTAAACAAATATACATCCATCGGACTTGATAAAAGTGAAAACTGCTTTCGTTCATAAGAAAGTATTAAGAGGAAGAAAATAAAAGTACAGAGTAGAAGGAACTGCTTTCCGAGTACCCTTTGAAAGACCGGAGTTCTGGGTCTGCAAGGAGCTCTAAAAGCTCTTGGTGAACATGCTGCAACACAGTGGGATCCACCTGGAACAAACATAGGGGTCACCGGCGCCTCAGCTCTCAGCTCTGCCATGGAAGCCCCAGCCAGGCTCTGTCTACTGCATGCACAGAAAGTGACGGTGTCGCAAAGGGGAAACAGACCAGGTCTGTGAAATCACAGCCTACTTGCTTTTTACTGGTTTAGCTGCTTCTCATTAATGCAAACAGCAGGCCCGCCTGTTCTTATAGAGCACTTTTGGCCATTTATTTTGTTTATTCCATAATTCAAAAGACCAAGAAATGCCGATTACTGTCTAAATTACCCTCTTTGATTGAAGTCACACACTACCATTCAGAAACTGGCAAGCCTTTCTTTCTACAGGCATTGTTTATCCCGAGACTCAAGGAGAGAATTGCCGCATTTTTTTTCAGGCTAATTAGTGCCATTTTAATAAATTATACTTTTAAGTTGCCAGTGATCCTCTTTAGGTCAAGGCCTGTGTTTACAGTGGTAGATTTCTTTCTTCTTGCTGAAGCCAAGTCATCAGTACACTCACTGCCCCAGCGGCACAGAGAGCTTCAAAAGCCTTGTGCACACGCACAGCCTGAGCTGTCTTCTCTTTGACTGGGCAGTAATTGCAGGTCTTACTCAGGGTGTGAAGGAGCCTCACACCCCCCCTGTCTCTGTGGTTTCCAGTTCTTACCTGATGGGATGATTTCCAATGGACAATTTGCTACACACACTCTCTTACTTTTCATTTTTTTCCACTGGAAGATTTATTCCAAATTTCTCATTGGTCATACTCTAATAAAACTGAAACCAATTACCACAGAGTCAAATGAAGGCTGGAGAGATGGCTCAGCAGTTGAGAGCACTGCTCTGGCAGAGGACCCTAGCTCAGGTGCCACCACCGACGTCCTGGCTCATGACTGCCTGGAACTCCAGCTCCAGGAGATCTGATGCCCCTTCTGTCCTCCCAGGGCACCAGCGCTCACATGTATGTACCCATACACAGGCATACACATACATATAAATAAAAATAAAATAAATCTTCTGGGCACTGTGGGACATGGCTTTAATCCCAGCACTCAGAAGCTGAATCTCTATGAGTTCAAGGCCAACCTGATCTATATAGTGAGCTCCGGGACAATCAGGGTTATAGAGAGAGACTAGATCTCAAAAATACCCAACCACAATCAATCCAACAAACAAAAAAATAATATATCTAAAAAAAAAATCAAAGTCATATGAGATGGGTCCTAACTTGAAATAGGACTCATTATTTTCACTACTGTTTAAGTGAAAAATGTAGTCTTTCCATGTAGCTCCATGGGAGAATGAGTTCTTAGTGTATATCTGAGGTTTAATCTTTGTAACAACAAACAGCAAAAATAATTTTAAAATACAGTTTTGCAAAAAATATATATATATTCATTTGTCAGATGATGTAAGAAAGAGCACTGTGGGATGATGCCTTCCAGACATGACATTGACATTGCACGCATCACTTATAGAAACTATGACTACCTCACAAGACCTACATGAGATTGGGCCATCAACCCTCCATCACGGATGGGAGAGGGGCTTGTGAGGCCCCACCTCTCCCGGAGGAGCTACTGGCTGTGGACTGTTGGGGGAGAGAGAACATTTTTTTTTCGAGTGGCATGGCCATGAATAAGTTGTCCGGGTTTCGGTAAATAAGCCCACACCTATGCTCATGTGTACATTAATGCAATTGCCAAAGAATGCTCTCACTCTGCAAGTGGTTTAAGACAAAAAGAATATTTGGTGATACATACAAGATCTGTGATACAAACAAAATTCCATCTTCAGGGCCAGGGCGTAGCTTAGTGGCAGAGCCTGTGCCTGACATGTAGGAAGTCCTGAGTTCCTCCTCCAACCCTAGAGCAAGTGCTCTGATGTCAGCGGATGTAAGTTAGGCTTTGTTGGAAGCCAGCCCTGCTTAGCTGCTTGCGCATATGACTTAAGGCATTGTGCATGACTGTTCTGTAGCTATGGATGCATAGGAATGGTCTGGCCTGCAGACCTCATACACTGTGAGCACTGAGGAACACCAATTTGCTTTTTGTGAAGAGGGTTCCTTCGTATGCTTTCATTATAAAGCAATGGCCTTGAGTGTAATAGTACAACAGCAACCTAATTATAACATACCAACAAAGAACCGAAGGGGAGAGGTACTGATGTCATCAACTGCGAGCATTTGTCAGAAGGCGGCAAAGTCTGCTTGTGTGCGTCAGGAGTATTTCCCTCTGCATCTTATAGCTGACTGTCTAGAGGCCAGTGCCCTCTTCCCTACTGCTAGATAACCTCATTGTAGTTGGGCGTCTGCCCTTACCTTACCTCACAGGCCTCAGGGTTAATCCTGATTCACACCTGCCTGTCATCAAGGTTCCCATGTTCCTGTCTGTGCTTGATTTTAGAAAGATGAGCAACTCAACTGTGGGGACGACAATAGAGAGGAATTTCTCTGGAATGCTCTAGAAAGAACATCTGATTAAAACCAGACACACAGGGCTAGGGTATGGCTCAGGGATAGAGCACTTTCGTCATGAAGAACCAGCCTGCCTCCATCTTAGGCTTGAAAGCCATCATGCAGTAAAGACAAACGAGGCTCATTCCTGTTTATGACCATATGTCTGTTTCTCAAGGATGCGGCTATGCCCAACCTGTAACCTTAATTACACATGGTTCTCTACTGCCTGTTCCAGGAACGGCAACCATGTCTTTGTTTCAAAAGTTGTTATAACCATCTTGCAACCCTACCTTTGTTTCAAAAGATTATATGACCACCTCTGACTACCTTGTTATACTATGTCCACTTTGTTACACCCACCTTGCAACCATGTCTTTGTTTCAAGGTCGCTCAGACTGATTTGTTTGTTCCGCTCCTGTAGCCCCACCTATTTTGCCAAAATCTTCCATTTGAAAACTCCCTACCCCTCAGCTACAAAAGCCTTGTCTTCCTCACATCTAATGAGGACCTCTCAAACCCCGCCTTAGGGGGAGGCAGCCTGTGTACACAAATAAAAAAGCCTGCTTTCATATACTGCTTGCTTTAATTAATTTGGTCATGAGAATTTGGGTCACTGGTCTCCCTCCTTCCATCTCTGGGATTAACTACAGTAGGTAACGTCCTCGTGATGGTGAGGGGCCCTACCCTGAATGAAGCCTGATATCAAAGCTGCTTTCATTTGTTCTGAAGAGCAGAACACATGTCCAGCAGGACGTAACATGGTCTTTTTCATGGAAACCCAGAAAAACAGAAGTCATGCCATATCAAATTTTATTCCCATTGGCCCAGACCTGGCACACAGTGAAGTATTCTCAATGCTGCTTAGAAAAGAGGCAAAAGTGTCAAGTGGCATCTCTGACCTTTATACCGTATAATTCTGTGTATGCTTATCACATTGGCTTTCCTGCTGGCAAGTGAGGTTACTGAAGTACTTTGACCTAGTTTTTTTATCTTTTTTTTTTCTTTCTTAAGAAAGGGTTTCTTTGTATAGCCTGGGCTGTCCTGGACTCAGTTTGTAGACCAGGCTGGCCTTGAACTCATAGAGCTCTGCCTGCCTCTGCCTCCCAGAGTGCTAGGATTACAGGTGAGTGCCACTACGCCCAGTTAATAGCTTCTTAAAGGCTTCTCAAGAAGGCTCATCATTTGAGAGAACTCTAGTGCACAGCAAAAGGTTTCTGCCTGGTGTTTGCTTGTCTGATTTGATTATTGGTCACTGTTAGCAAGCATCATTGTGTCCATTAGAGTTCACTTCACACTCCACCATCTGACCCTGCTTTGGCTGGACACACTTCTATAATCCCAAATTATACCCACATTGTCATCTGATTATCGTAAAACTTATTAGAATTCTCATTTCCACATTTCTCTGGATTTCTTTCCATTTATTTCTGCGGTATGTTTCATTTTGGCCCTGAAGTAAAAGACTAGCCTCCTAAGGCAGTATGCTGCGAAGTCGGTATTTTCTCACGATCTCGTCTTTCCCTCTTCTTTTAAAACCAAGTGTCTTCCTTGCTGCCATAGATTTTCCTTGGAGCATTTCCTTTCTTTTTCAGGACTTAGAATAACTAGTTTTAGGAAGGTGGCTGCTACATGGAAAATACTTTCATCTAGTTATACTTTTATCTGAAAATACCTTTTATTTTCCTTACTCTCTCAAAAAGCAGTATAGCTGGGTATAGAATAGCTTTCTTGTTTTGGATTTTGGTTTTTTGAGACAGGGTTTTTCTGTGTAGCCTTGGTTGCCCTGGACTCGATTTATAGACCAGGCTGGCTTCAAACTCAGAGATCCACCTGCCTCTGCCTGAGTGCTGCGATAAGGTGTTGCCACCATGCCCAGGTGAATAGTTCTTTTCTTAAGAAAATAAACATAAAAAATTGGCTCCACTTCTTTCTAGCTTGTGTTTGCAGATGAGAACCTTGTCATTTGAACTGCAGTTCCTCACATGAAGAACAGAATTAGAACATAGCATGCCCGTTCTCTGCAGAACAGTCCTGGGCACAGCAGGGTGGCTGCCTGCCTCTCTAAGTGTGGTTTAGGTATATAGAAGGACTTCAAGTCAACCCTGGGATTCCAGTTAACAACTGAGAAAGAGACTATTACAGAAAAATGTCCTGACTCCTCTCCTTCATTCAAGAAAGAACAGCCTCCTCTCATAGACCCCACAGAGTTGCAGTGTGGGACTGGGAGGTGAAGCTAAAATAGTCAGAATTTCAGAGATAGAAATAATGAGGACATGACTCAAGGCAGGCAAGTATTAAAGCAGGAATACATTATGTCCAGGACATCGGTAGTTCATGAGTCTAGCTAAAATGATTATTTGGAAGAAAAAAAAGAAGAAACTTACATCCTTGTCTAATAGTTATGATTTCCCTGAATATCAACCAACTACTGTTCTAAGACCTTAGAAACATCTCCTCATTGACTATTTCTCAAAACATTTCTAGGGCATTACTGGTTGTATTTGTGTGTGTGCACTTGTTAGAAGTGGTTGGATTGCATTCTAGGTCTTTCTGGCTCCAAAGCCAGTTCTCTGGATGCCTGTGCAATGCTATGCCACCCTGTCTCCTTGCTTTGGAAAAGCACTACAACCTACAACCAGCTATGGTAGAAGAACCTCTGGCTAATACCCTTCTTCTTGGATGGCATCTTGTATTGCCTTGTGACTCAGTTTCAGGTAGGGGTCCTCAGCCATGGCTGCTGCCACTTGGGACTGGCTGATTCTCTGCTAGGGGAAGACTTTTCATGCATCAGAGTACATTTCACAGACTCCTGGTCTCTACCCACTGGTCCACACCAGCATCCCTAATTCAACGTGTAAAAGCTCAAAGTGTCTCCAGATGTTACTGGAGTCCTTTTAAGGACTAATTCACTTCACGTGATAATCCCAGACCTAGAGTTATAGAAATTGTGTGCTACATATTTTAAAAATATAAAGTGTAGACTATTTAAAGATCACAATTCTTTCAAAATAAACTTGTGGCATATAGCCCATAGTTTGTTCGTTACTTAATTAGCCAAGCTTGAGATGGGAGTGGGGAGTTACTTGGTGAAATGGCATTTTAAGAGTGTATATAAGCAGACAGTGCTTATACTAAACCATACTAAACGAGAATCATTCTTGTTTTCACACATTTCAGAACACAGTTTTAGTATCTGAATCTATGTGGGCCTGGTATGGTGGCATACACCTTTAAGCCCAGTACTTGGAGGCAGATGCAGGCAGATCTCTATGAGTTTAAGACCAGTCTGGTCTACATCAGCATTCCAGGTCAGCCAGATCTACATGATCAGACCCTGTCTCAAATAAAATGGGGAAAGAAAAAGAAAGTTAAGTCTTTTTAAAGAGTGAGCAGTTCAGTGTATGAGTAATATCTCATATGAGAGCTATGATTATAAATATATAAATACATATGATTAAAAAATTCTTTTGACTTTACCTTTCAGTTCCTTACCAGAATAAAAAAGCTTAAGGCAGTTCCTGAAATTAGACTATTCAGTATACATTTAAAGAAGTACTTATTTTCTTGTGACCTGAGTCACAGTAGCCATTAAGAATGGCCAGTGACATAGTTAGGCATAGTGACCTGCCTACGGTCTCAGTTAGTTGAGAGGTTGAGGTTAGAAAATCATGTGGACCCACGAATCTGAAGCCAGCCTGGAAACACAGCAAGACCCTGGCCTAAAGGGAAAGAAATTAATAGAGATAAAGAAGTAGCAGCTGTCACCTCCAGCAGCTCACACACGAAGATCATCGGCTGAAAATAACTCGGACTTTGAAAGATTGGAGATCTTTTACAGAAAAGTAAGGAGCGTGACCAGACTTCTGCCACTATAACAAGTATTTGAGACGAATCAGCTTAAAGAGAGGAAAGGAAATAGTACTTCTGAGGCTGGGAAAGGAGGATTGTGAGTTCAAGGCCAGCCTGGGACATATAGTGAAATGAGAGGGGGACTGCAGGGGGAAGAAAGAGACAGAGACTTTATTTTGGCTCATAGAAGCCCTGGTCCAAGAAGCTTTGAGCCTGTGGCACAGCATATTCATGGTGGAGCTATGGACCAGAGCAGGATGTTCATGTCTTGCTGGCTCAGATGCAAAGAAAGCCAAGGGGCCGCAGTCCCCAGCTTCCCAGCTTCCCAGCTTCCTCCCACAAGGCTCCAAGTTTTCTTTCTTTGTTACTTTGGTGTTTTGTTTTGTTTTGTTTTTTATTCCCCCAACCCTGAGGGAGTTTCTCAGTAAAACAGCCCTGACTGTCCTGAAACTCATTCTGTAGGCCAAGCTGGCCTCAAACTCGGAGATCCACCTGCCTCTCTGCCTCCTGAGTGCTGGGATTAAAGGCATCATATAGATATACAGTATTATAATATATAACTTTATATTATCTATACTTACAGATAATATAGAAGTATTCTATATATAATACTTCTGAAATGTAGCAAAGGGGGGAAAAGGACTTCAGAGGGGATAAAAAAGAAAAATAAATAGATGCAGTGCTAAGGAAGTTTCTTTCTGAAACTTGAAATTTGGAAACTTCCAGGTGTATGGGTGGCAGTCATTTTCACTGATGCCATTTGTCTTTCCTACGATTTATGCTGACACTGTGCAGGACAAGTGTCTGTTGTCTGTCAGCTGTGTTCACTTTATGATCTCCCTTCCTTGTGTGTCAGAAGTCCCTGGTGACCAGGGCTATCAAACGGAAGACTTATTCTGAGTCAACTTATTCTCAGTTGATGACATCTACCCCAGGCCAGCAAGGGGAGGGCTACCTGTCCTTATGCATTTCCGTGTCTGTGCTAAGCTTCCTGCTGCTGGCACTGAGGAGCTTGGCAGACTGGGTCTTCCTTTCCCTGTATAACTGTTCCCCCCAGGATGGCTTCTGTTGTGCAACTGTGGTAGGGTAGACATGGGCTGCCTGAGTTGTGACCACTCCCTGCTCTCAGGTCTTCATGGAAGCTCAGGTTCCTTCTAAAGATGCCACCTGGCCACAGCCACCTGAGCCTGTGGAACTTCTCAGCTGGTGACCATCCAAGAGGGAAGTCACTGCTTCTGCAAGGTTTGTAACTGGAATTGAGGTTGGGGGATGCCATGTGCTTGTCCTTCTGATAGGACTGCCAGACTTTTTGCTGGAGCTACCTGGCTTTTTAATTTTTTTTTTTTTACATACGCTTTTGCCTCCCTTTGCCTGCTGGGGTGCTTCACTGCCAGCTTTCTTCTCTTCAGTGCAGCACACTTCTGGTTCTTTGCAATTTCCAGCTGTCCTATTGTCTGGGTTTGTGAACTTCCAAGCCCTTCCTTTCCTCTGAAACAGTGTCTCTTTTTATTTAACTTGACACTCTTCTTTTACCAAGTCACAGGAGACAAAACTTTCCCAGAAGTCAAGAATGGTTTTGCTTTCTTTTAAATGGTTGTGAGAGAAAGAAAAATAGTATTTCATAGCAAATGAAATTTATGTATAACTACAATCTTGTTATCCTAAATTTTTTTAGACCCCACTGCTTCTTTATCTAACCTAGGATACAAATGACAGGATATTGATTTATTTAAATTTCTGCATGCCATCATGCTTTTTACAACAGCTTAATCTGATAAAGCCTGACCACAGTCATGTTGATTATTTCCTTAGGAAGTTGCTGAAATCAGAAGGAAAAAATTAATATTTCACCAAACCACTTACTAAGTTTGCTTTTTATAGCAAAAAGTTTCTTTTGGGTGCTGGAAAGATGGCTGAGTAGTTAAGAGCACTTCTCACCCTTGTAAAGGGTCTGGGTTAAGTTCCCAGCAGCCACATTACAATTCACAACCATCTCTGTGACTCTGTCTCCAGGCTACCCTTCTTCCAGCCTCTAAAAGGCGAGGCACATACACATACAGACAGTAAGACTCTTAGACACATAAATAAAACTTTAGAAAAGAAAATAGCTTGATCTCCAAAAATAAAGGTCCTAACTAAATTTAAGAATCGTTTAAATAGAAAGACATAAAACAATATATATTCTAAAATGATGAGTTTACAAACTAATGCAGAAGAGTGCAAGGCTGGTCAGTGTAATATAAATGTATGTTCACCAAGAAGAAACTCCGAAACAAGACAACCCTTATGAAATGCTGTAACGATCCCTTTATTTTGGCTATTTCTTGAATGTCATAAGAGAAATTAGATGCTGTAAAGACACATATTTTTTAAAGGAAACAAGAGTAGGGCTGGCTCAATGGTGAATTGTTGGCTACTCTCCCAGAGGACCTGGATTTGGTTCTCAGCACCCCTGTATCTGCAGCTCTAAAGTATTCAGCACCCTCTTCTGGACTCCATGAGCACCTGTACGTGGATCACACACACACACACAATAATGCAACACATAACACAGTGTCACTGTTATAATTCAGAATACATTCAAATGTGTTAGAGACATAAAGGTAAGAAAATAAGAGTATTTCCTTTTGGTTCCTTCTCCAACCCTTCCCTGTGTTGACCTGTGCTGGAATTTGGGTTGGATTGGGTGAGTGGATTCTGATTGGACTCTCCAGGTAAGAGATGCTGGGAGAGACTGTCCTGTCATTAGCTCTGTGACTTTTCTCCTGGGCACCGGCCTCAGTTGTTCTGTTTCACAAATTGTTGGTGGAATAAGCAATCTGTGAAGTGCAAAGCTTCCTTTCGGGTGCACTACGGCGTCATGAGCAAAGCAGGGTTTTCTGATGAAAACACGGTCACGAGTGGAAATCCAGGGCCAGCCAGGTTGCTCCTACTTTAGCAATTTTTTTTTTTTGCATTGCTGTCCCAACCATTTTCTCCATGAACCATTGGCAATGGATGAATGAACAAGTTGTGCACTGTTCAACTCTGGATCCTACTTTGAAAGCTGGCAGCACCATAATGTGTGTGTGCACACCAGTGTATGCTGTGTCTGGTTACAGGGCCTTTTTCCTATAGCCCAGGCTAACCTCCAATTCCCTATGTAGCGAAGGCTGACTTTGAGCCTCTGTTCCTCCTGGCTTCACCTCTGGTACCAGGGATTTTATGTGCACTTTCCATCACGCTCAGGTTTTGTAGTGCTGAGTGTGGAACCCAGGACCTCATATGAGAGACAAGCACTCTCCAGCTGGGCTCACTCCCAGCCCCTCTCCTAACAGTTTATCAGAAGCAAACAGCTATTGTTTACCTGTTTTCCCATGGCTGCTTTTGACCTACAAGCGCAGAATTGAGTTGGTGAAACAAACTTTAATAGCTAGAGAAACCAAAACAATTTCCTTCAAGGCCTTTACAGAAAATCTTTGATGACCTTTAATCTCAAAGAGTTTTGAAGGATTTGAATTTGTTCACAATAAGAAAAGGAAGTCATTCATTAGTAAGTCCATCAGTTCCCAAGATAAAAACAAAGAACTGCAGTGGGTAAGCCAAAGCCTCAAATTAAAAGGCCCACAAGTCAGAGAGAATGTTAGACACTTACGTGCCAGAGTCTCAGCTAAATACCACCTTAAGAAAAACTCATTCTCCCTGTCCTTCTGGGAGGTTGGCCGCACTCCGGGAAGTCCCACGATTGCACTAATTGGGTGACTTTCCCTGGGTCACACGGCCAGCTCTGCACAAAGCCAGGATTTCTACCTACTGCAGTTAGGCTCAACACTGTATTCTCAGCTGGGTGTTGCTTTGTGGTGGAGTGTGTGTGTGGTCCTAACCCAAGCACCAGAAACCAAAGCAAGACAACAAACATAAACCTTCACAAACATAGTCTTTTTTTCTTGTAGGAACGAGCCCCTGGGTTTTGTCCATGCTAGGCAAATGCTCTTCCAGCCAGGTACACCTGAAGCCCCACTTTTTACCACACTTGACACTCACGGTTGCTTATTACTTCCCTGAACCTCACAGCTCCTGTGGGATGCTTGAAAGTGACCTCTCTGAAACAAACATCAAAAACAGACAAAACCAAAAACACAACTCTGATTCCATAATTACAAGCATGTTTGCTTGCTGTTGCTACCCAGAGTGCTGAGCCCATTTTGGTTGTCTGTCCGTCCGCAAAATAAATGCTGCAGGCACTGTTCCCGGTGCACTTGACCGCTTGGCCTGGCCCGACACACCTTCATAGTTCAGTCGGGGGCAGCATTTGATAAAACATCTAGGAGAGTCTGGCCTGAGATCCAGCAAGACCAACTCGGTTCTTCAGGACTTAACCCTCTGCAGAAACGATGACAAACACTTCCTTGTGACAGAGAAGAAAACTCGGCAGCTGTCAGATGGAAGGGAAGACAGTTATCTTAGGCTCTGGTGGGTCTGTATTTTACCAGTGAAATCCCGAAGCAGATAAGATGGAGGATACACCATATTCACTGGGGAAATTAATTCCTGGGTGAGTGCGAGTGCCTCCTGGGAAGTCACTGTGATGAGGAAACTGAAAACACCTGCCAAACTGCGGCTCTGAAACGTTCTCATCTGAAAGTGTGTGGGAACTCCTCCAGAGACTCCTAAAAGCCTCAATCTTTCCCCTGATTCTTACATTTCTTATTGCTGTGACCAAACAGCTTAAGAGAGGAGGGGTTTCTCTGAGTTTTAAGAGGGCACACCACCCATCTTGGCAGGGAAAGCAGGGCTGCCAAGGCTGGCTGAAGCGTGCGCACCGCATTCCAGGAGCAGAGAGAGCGTACAACGAGCTGAGCAGGGCTCTAAAACGTCAACCACTTCCTCCAGCAAGCCTCCTGAAAGTTCCAGAGCCTTCCAAATCAGCCTCACCACTTGAGGAACAAGTGTCTAAACATTTGAGCCTGGGGGGGGAGGGGGAAGGGTCCACATTCAAACTGCTGTAACAGGGGCACCTGGCCCAAGGCCTTCGCTTCCTCACATTCCACAAGTACCAAACTCTACGAGCAGAGCCACCGCCTTCGGCTACAGTGCCCTGTCAGTCAACTGTTGTCACAGAACGGAAGTTCTTTGTGTCTCCAAATACACCCCCAATACTACACCCATTTTTGGCTCTGAAATTTCAAAGCTCCTCCCCCGGCGAGGAAGCCCATCATTCCCTCGTAACCTGTGGCATCCTTCCAGAAGGACTCTGCTTCCATCGCCACTTTCACATCATCAACTGATCGATCTTTGCCTGGACCTGGGGTTGTCCTCCTCCATGTGTCTCATTTCATTGATTACCTTTATTGTTTTACAATTAAAATGCTAATGTTAATGACCTCTGCCTGGAGTCACCATAAGCTGTTATGACTTTTCTATCTAGTTATGTTCTCAACTTTCTAATTTGCTTCTAACACCTTTGGGGAGTTTTCACTCTTGTTTGAGAAGTCATATATCTAGAGCAAAAGCCTCAGTATATGGAGGCTAGCCCATGCCAATGTGGCACATATAAGGAATTTTAGAATTGAAATGTCTCTTAAATGAATTACAAACAAAGCAGTTTAGTAGGGCCATTAAGAGCCCAGCGTTGAAGGTGGCCTGGCCAGTGTGGAGAGCTTGTTTGCTTTGATTCTGAACAACGAACCAATCTTTATATGCCTCCCTTTATCCAGTTTAAACTGGGTAGGGATTTAGAGTCTATCTTCTACAGCTGTTAATAAGGATTCATCGAATTAACCTGTAAAACCTTTATAATCCCTCCTACGAACATTAAGGAGTGCCGTATTATTGATTCCACAATTGAAATAAAGGCATTCTAGAAAAAAATGTGAAGGGGCTCAATCCCCAATACCTTGTAAACTGGGCTGAGACACCTTAGACCACATACACACACACACACACACAGAGAGAGAGAGAGAGAGAGAGGTGGAAAGGGTTTTAAATATACTTTTCTTTCTGTCTCTTTAAGGTCCAGACTACATAAAAGATCACTTGCCGAAAGTTTATCAGCATTGTGCCTATGTAGGAGAAAAACGTCCAGCATTAGAGAAAACTGGAGATCTCAGATATTTATGCAGGCCTGCCCCAAACAGAAGCCTACCAGCGAAATATAAACACGAGTACGCTGGCGGAATTGGTTGGGGGATAACAGAGTTCAGCTGCATCAACAGATCAAACCTGGAGAGCGGCCTTCAGACCAAGGTACTGCTCCTAGCTTCCTGCTCTTCTTAGGCTCCCCGCCTTCTGACTTAAATTCATTTAGACAGTACCCGGTCCTTGGTCGTACTGAGAAGTGGCATTTAAATTTTGCAGGAAGGTAAGTGTTGGGACAAACGTACTCACTAGCAGCACGCCCTTTCAGCCCTTTTGATAGATGAGAGGGGCGGTACCAAGAAGTGCTAGCAACAGAGTGAAGGTGTGTGCCGGGAAGGCAAAAGTAACCAGAGTCCTGTGGATGCCGGGCATGCTCTGAGTGGGCTGCTGGGAAGGTGGTGGTGCTGAATTTCATTCAGCAAAGCAAAAATTAACCGAGTGTCAGATCTTAATGTCAGCGAGTTGAGCATGCCGTGTCGGCGATCAGGGTTTCGCAGTCTAGAACCTTTGGATTGCATGGACCAAAGCAGGTGTATTGTTTTAAAAAATGAACATCCTAACTGTTCGATTTACCATGAAAATCCCAACCATTCTATTTACCAATAAAGACTTGGGAGCCAGATGCTGGGGTGAAAAGCTCAGAGGCAGAGAAAGTACCCAGCTTACCTTCCTTCTCAGCTCAGGTCCGGATGGAAAAAGCCCAAAAGGCTCACTAGCTCAGCTGACAGCCCAGGAGTAAAAGGCCAAAGAACCCCAAGGATTGCTAGCTCAAAGCACAAAAAGCCCAACACACCAGAGAGCTAGAGAGCTAAAGCCAAAGAACCAAAGCCCCAAAGCACTCCTCCAAGCTGTCTTAAATACCCTTCAACTCAAAGTCTCTCCTACTCATTAATCCCTGTCAGCCTGCTGCTTGCTCTGCCTCTTGACCTAGGGTTAACTTTATAAAATCCTGTGTGCAGAAAGCTCTAGGGTTAAAGGTGTACTAGGGCTGGCTGAACTACATCATAATCAACTGTTTACAATAAACAAAGTTCCTGCATTAAAGGAGTGTAATAGGACTCAACCACACCAAACAAGAAACAAGGGTTTTATAATTCACAATTTTGGGGTTCATAATGGGGATCAAATACCCTGAAATACAGGTGCCCACACAGTCATCTTGAAAACAGAAAGAAGTGAAAGTGATTTTAGAAGTAGTGTCTGAGAATTTGAATGTATTTACAGACAGGCTTTAGCACCGTCTATATACTGATGATATATTACATAATGGCAGAATTTTCAGATTGTCTCAAATTGTGGTTTGAAATTTGTGTGTGTATGTGCACGAGTTGTGTGTGTGTGGATGTGGTGTGTACATGTGTATATGTGTGTGGTATGTGTGTGTGATATATGTATGTGTGTTTGTATGTATGGTGTACATTGTGGTGTGTGTGTTGTACAGAGACTGGTCTTGCTTGCCAGAGGCTTTCAGACATGTTGGTTTATGTACACTTTCTTTGTCTCTGTCATCTTAACAGTAATTCCTTTCACAGATCTACCTGTCTCTCATAACAATTGTAGATTTTAAAAAGGCAGCCAGGAGTAGTGGTGCATGCCTTTAATACCAGCACTTTGGGAGGCAGAAGCAGGTGGATTTTTGTGTGTTCAAGGCCAGCCTGGTCTACAAAGTCTAGGACAGAAAAACCCTATCTTGAAAAAAAATTTTTAATATTTTTTTAAGTCAGAAAACCAGTTAATACAATCCTCAAGCAAGTGAAATGAGAGCTTAGTTATCAACCAAATCAGCAGTGCAGTGGAGAATAAAGAAACACAGAGCAGATGAGTGAATCCACAGGAGCTGTTACTAGGGCTTGTGAAAAATTATACAACCAACAAAACTGTTACTTCTGGATCAGGCCAGGACACCATCCGTGCTCTGCACACTCAGATACGTAGCTCAACGTGATCAAGTTCCTTCCAAAGAACCTGCGCTCTGTCCGTGTGGACATGCCTGGACATAACTGGACAAGTTAAAAGCATACAGCAGTTTGGAGAATGCCTCAAGCTGAACAAAAGCCCTTTCACTTTATAGCACCTCCGTGGGTGGTCACGTGGCTGGAGTATATGCCGCTTCCTACCTATCTGACGTCTGTAGCCTGTGTCTTGTATCCCCTGGTGGCCTGCAATGGTCAGCTGAGAGCCAGTTTGTACAACAGCCCAGGAAGCTGCGGGATTCAGCTGCCATCCAGAAAGTTCCCTTGATCCAGTCCACTCCGGAAGAGAAGAGCGAGATGCTGCCGCTCTGCCGCTGTATCCGCTTCAGGGTGCCCCAGCAGATCCGTCCAGGTCTCGTCGTTCACGTCCCTCGTAATAGTTTCTGCTGGAAACTGTTTTTGGAAATCGTCAGTGAGAAATCCAGATGCTTTCTGCATCAGAACATGGACAAGATCAAGGTCCCAACACAGATCATTTGGGGAAACAAGACCAGGTGCTAAATGTGTCTGGGGCAGACACGTTAGCCTGGTCAATCACTAACTACGCCGTGGAGCTTTTGGAAAACTGTGGCCTCTCAGTGGTGACAGAGAGACCCAGGAAAACAGCTGAGCTCTTTGTAGACTTTTTAGCTTCTATGCATAACACAGACAAGAAGCTGAACTGAGGCAGCTGCCACAGCCTGCATCGTGCACACAGCATCTGCTCCCTTCTCTAAAACCTGACCCAGTCGCCTCTCAGGGATCCTGCCCCAATGTCCCTGAGGAAGCCAGTCTTCTTCACAGAGCATCAGGGGCCACAGGGAAACCTCCAAGGTCTTTTTTTCAGAATAGAAACCTAAATGGAACAAAATAAAAGTATACCCAGCCACAGAGCCTACTAGAAGTCTTCAAGTTCATGTCACTGAGAAGCCAGTGCTAAGCAGCCACCTTGGATCAAGGACATTTTCTTTAAGACATTTCACACACGTTAAACTTGAGCTGTTTTTTGTTCTATCAGATGTATCCTCTGCATGGTCAGTGGTTTCTTCAATGAGTGCATTAGTCACTTATTGAACTATCTTGTTTAGATCTTATTCAAGTTTTGCATAGAGGCCCATGTGTGAGCACAGCCCACTAGCCCTAAGACCAGGGAAGAGAGAGCAAGCTGTGGAAGAGGTTTCTACCCCTGGGCCTAATGCACAGACCTAGAATCTCAGCCACTTGAGAGGCTGAGGCACAAGGACCCAAGTTCAAGGCCAGCCTGAGCTACTGACTGAGACAAATACCAAAAACAGAAAAGAGAAAATGTTTTTACCTTTTTTTTTTTTAACATGTAGAAACATACACGAGGGGGCATTGCTCTGCCTCAGTCACTGCTAAGGATTACCAAAGCAGCAAAACACACACAATGCTGAGTCTGGGTACCCACAAGTCAGATATGTCATGAGTGACCAGAACAAAGAACATCTGACAGGGTGGGTTTTCTAGGAAATTTATAATTTTTTTAAAAATAGGACTAATAATACAATAATGTTCTAGACTTCTTTCTAATCAGAGTGGAGCTCTAGGCCAAGCAGCCAGCTCATGGGCACCTTTTCTAGTCTGCTATTCTACTGAAAACCCTTGGATATAAAAATACTAGCTTGTTAATGAATTCTGTGAACAATAATGTCATTGAAAAAAAATAAGTCCAAACAACTGTAAAAGTGACCACAATAATGTGAAAACATTTTAGTAACTCAAAAAAAAACAGAACAAACTAGCAAAGAACAACAACAAAAAGCCAAAAAAACCACCACGAATACCAAAACTATCCAACTTAAACAAAACATTCTTACAATGACACATTATATAAAGAATTACCGAGTACACATCCAAGCATGGTGAACATTAACAAAACACATTGTAACTGATAGAATGCCCCAGTCACAGAAAACCAGTCTATCTGAAATTGTCTTGGTGTTATGGCTCAAATGGTGGGTCCGCCACATCTGTATCTCAGAAAGAACTGTTCTGTGAGGCAGGCAGTTTCTCAAGTCAGCCTGCTTCGTTAGGTTTTGCCCCGGAAGTACTCTCCACAGCTGTATGGATTTCCCCATACCTAGGGCCCCTGGCTGCTCCTGTGAGAGCCTCAACCACCTCCCTCCCCTTCACACACTTCCACCCCAAGGGAAGGTTGCTGCCCCTCACTGCTGTGCTAGTAGAGGCCCAACTCTTGCGTCAGACTTCATTCTCATTCTTGCCTTTTGTCTTCTTACCCTGTGCTCTGAAATCCAAGGGTAACTACCTAACTTCAGATGTGAAATGGATAAAAGTAAACATTTAAGAGCAAATTTCGCCCCACACATTCACTAGAACTGCTAACTAGAAAACAATAGTTTTAAAATGACTTATTTTTCGCATGGTTTCTGTCAATTTTTTCTTTTCTTTTAATTAAAATAGAATTGCATCACGTTCCTCCCTTCCTTTTCCTTCATTCAACCCTCCCATGTGCACCTCTGCTGGTTCTCAACTTCCTGGCCTCCTTTAATCTTAGACACTTCCTTAAAGGAGGCATTGGACTTAGAGCTTTATAGTAAGAAAAGACCCTGGGAATGAGAGCGTGTGGTAACTGCAGAAGATTGTTCGGATTAGCAAAGAACCACCTACAACTGACCTGTGTCACTGGGGCTGCTAATCTTCCCCTCCACATCACAGCCCCGATTTCCTGTGCATCCAAGGGAACTAGACTCAGATTTCAATTGCCATTTGCTTTTAACCTATTTACATTCATCTGTTCAGATCCAGCCCATGAATTTACCTTTGGAGCTATACACACCAGTTCCACATATACAAACCTGCTACAAAGTTCATGAGGTATGAAGAATCGGATCTAATGTTGTCATTTGGGAGGCTGAGGCAGGGGAATCACAAGTTCACAAAGAGAGAGCTTGTCTTGACAAAAGAGAACGAGAGGGCAGCAAAAGAGTGGGAAGTGAGAGAGGGAGAAGCTGGGACAGGAGAGAAAGAGAGAAGGAGGGAGAGGAGGAGAGAAGGGGTATAAACAGAGAGAGGAGAGGGAAGGAAGAAAGACAGAATAGAGGGGTAGGGGAGAGGTTGGAGGGACAGGAAATGATAACAGATGGTTTCAACTAAGGTCACCTTGGGACAGAAGGTCTCATGTAGGTGATGTCTCCAGCTACTTTTATTTCTCCAATGCCTTGTTTCTCTGCAACGTCTTTCACATCTGTAATTATCCTTTTCCATCTACTGCACATCAAAATGGCCACTTTTCAATTCTGACTGCAGATGCTGCTCAGCACACTGCATTCAGTAGCTCAGAGCTGCAGTCTTGGCATAGACCTGCGCTGGATGCTTATTGCTCCAGCAGCCGTGCTTCCTAATTTAAGCTCCAGATCTGTCTGAGACCTGCAACCAGGATGCTCAGGCACCTCTGAGAAACTCCCGAAACAGTGCCTGAGGCAGCTTCCTCTTACTTGGAACCAGCTCTCTTATTTGGGGCAAAGAAGGGCTCTACAAATCATGTGATAAATTATACGGCTTGAGCAGGGAGATAGTCGCCTCCATGCTGAGTGACACCTGACCACCTACCATACGTTAGAGGTCAGTGAAAACTCTCTGTCTCTCTGTCTGTCTCTATCTGTGTGTGTGTGTGTGTGGGGGGGGGGGGTTATATGTCTGTGTGTCTGTGTGGTATAGCTATTTTTACCTGACCTTATAATCAACCAGGAAAATCCATTACTTTTGCGATTATCTCAGAGTTAAGAACAGTGCATTCTTCTTGTTTAAATGGAGTTGGTCTCTGCCAACTATATATTTCATTTCTGTAAGAAGGTACAGAGCCCATTGAAACAATGCCTGTGGCATTCTAACTGCCTCTCCAGCCATCTCCCTCCTCACCCCTGGCCTCGCTTTAACCCAAACCTCAGTAAGGTCAGCTGTCTTCCTGATGCCCATTTTTCTGCTCCTGCACTCTGACCTCATGACAAATTGATTTAAGTCAGTAGCTTTCTCCTTAGAAATGATGTCATTTTGGACTTGGTCAGCCATTCTTCATGGGTCTGATCCCCAAGACAACATTAAATCAACTCATTGCAAAGTGTATTATAACCGCAGTGTTTTACAGCATAGAAATCCACCTGTATACTCATATGTGATGTGGTTAATAAAAATTTCCCGGGCTTTGCGAGTTCTGCCAGTCTTAACCAGCATGAATTTTATCAGCATGCTTTAGAGGCTTCTTTTGACAGTTTAATGATAGTTGAACGTATTTCTGATAAGATACTGAAGTCCTTCATGGCTGATGGATTCACTTTATCCTAAATTGGTTGGTTTGTTAGATATTTTCCCCACTAGTGAATACTTTAGGGAAGATAAACAAGAAAATAGTTATAATGGAACATTTAATGTGAACACAGTGTGCTTCTCACCCTTAAAGTTTACTGACCGATCAGGCTGTTGTGGACAGGTGAGTGCATTAACTGAGGCCACAGCTAGTGACTGGCAGAGCAGGAATATCCACCCAGGTGTGTGAAGCGCACAGTGAGAGAATAAGATGCAGGAATTGAGAGGCGGGCTTCAGCTGCCTCGCCACATGCACATCCCTGTGGCCAGGGTCATGCTGGGTCAGTTCTAGTTGCCTCCTTGGCTAAAGTATGTAGCCTTTTCTTCATTATCCTGTCTCTTCCAGCTTCCCACTCAGCACCGTTTATACATACTACACTTCATCTGTATTATGAAGTTGTCTATAGGCACCAGCCAAACAGTAGATGGAGTAACAATTCAGCCATGCTTTCTTTTGAAATTTTAATCTAAGAAGCATTTTACAGCCCTTCAAAACAAGCCAGATATTATCAGTAGTATTACAGAGGCTAGAAAGACACTCTCAGAAGATGACATTGTCTTTCCTTATCCCTGTGCAGTAAAACATCATTCTCCCCTTTCTCAAATCCAACTACAAAAGAAAGTCTGTGGAGCTGTAAATATATAAAACACTAAAATTCATATTTTATAACCAGGGGTATTCTCCTCACTCTAGAAAATTCTCATTTATCTTTGGGTTTATTTAGAATAAGCGTAAAAGCAGCCACCAGTCTTGAGTCTCATTTGGTGGGACTGGAAATTGAAACTAGGGCTTCATGCATTCTAGCAAATGCACCAACCACAGCCAGAGATTTAAAATAATTAATAATAATAATAATAATAATAATAATAATAATAATAAAGCTTCCCTGTTTTCATCCAAGTTATAAAGGAAAAATTAAAAAAATGGTTTTTCTAAAACAGCCATGCATGGGCTGCAGAGATTCAGCAATTGAGACTGCCCTTGCAGGCCCCATGGCTCACAGAAGGCAGCTGTCTGTACCCCAGCTCCAGGGCATCGGACCCTCTAGTCTCATGGACAACTGCACTCACTCTCTCACACATACAATTATAAGCAATACAAATTAAATCTTGAAACAGCTATGTCTCTGGAACACTTTGTTCTGAGATGGATATGTGCAGTGTTTAGTTCTCAACTTTTGCTTCATACAGTTATTTGTACCTAATAGTTTGGGGTTTAATATAAAATGATTTCATTATCACCTTTCATTCCTACGTGCTGGGTACAGTAACATGCTTTTCATGGCATTCCAGGAAATTCTTAGTGAGCTTGCCACTTGCTGACTGCCTGTGAGGGAGAAGGAAACCTCTGTTTTCCTTGAAAATAATATAGTAACACCATTCACCAACTTCCGCCCTGATGTTTTGTTTCCAGCTATTTTTCAAAGTTTGCATTTATGGGATCCCTCAAATAAATTGAAGAAAGTCTTAATCAAATCTGAACCTCCATAAAAAATAAATGTATATGAGATCCTGTGTGCATGCTCTATCCTGTGTTCAAGGCAGGTTTGTAAAGCAATGCATGTCAGGGTCAGCCAGGCACAGAAAGACACAGGTCTTGCTCACATCCAGAATCCCGGAGTGTTGATCCCATGGAAGCTGTTGAAGTGTGGTCACCAAAGGCCTAATGAGAGGGGATTGGAGCAGGTTGGTAGAGGGTACTGAGTAGGTGTTAAATAGCAGTAAGTTAAATAGCTACTTCAAATCCCCCAAAAGGGATTCTCAAAGAGTTCACCATTCAGAAATGAGAAATGTTTGAAGAGCTAGGTCTGTCTAAACTAATATAATTCTTCTATGCAGAATAAACATTTACTAAAGCACCATGTACAATTTCTGCCTTTTAAAATATTAGTTAAATTTCTTTAAAATATAACCAATAGTTTAAACATGTAGTTAACTTGAAAGCAAGTGTCTCGATGGGCTTCATAGCAGCCGGTGGCCTATTTCTCACATACACCTGACACCTTTCCTCACTTACTGATATGATTTTGCAGGCAGTTGTTGGTGACTTGGAAAAGAAATACATAATAACATTATGATGTAGAAATATGGGGAGAAAAAAAGGAAAGAACCCCATGTCATATGAACCTGGTAAGGGGATTTTATTCCTTAGTTGGAGGGGCTGATATAACATCTTGAGTATATTTCTAATGTGAGCACCAGCTTTTCCACCAACCAATAAAAATAAGCTCCTTAATGTACAAAATTCAGCACATTCCACAGACTTTCAAGTAATATTACTGGAAAATGACAAGAGCACAGGCAGCTAAGAAAGGATTGATAAACTTTGAGCATGCTCCAGGAAAACTGGTTTGCCTCTACAGATAAGTTTTAAAAGTTTATTGCTGAAGAACTCTGCAGTTTGTACGTGATCTAATATCACAAGCACAGATGGACAAAATGCCAGGACATCTGTTTTCTAAATCTGGTCTTAATCCTCTCCTCTTAAGGTCACTGGAGGGAAATCCTTAAAGCGTTATAAATTTGCAGTGATCGTTTCCTCAATTATTCATACACAACACTTGCAGAGTGCCTCAGCTATGCTGACAAAAATGCATAGAATGTGGAGCAAGTGAGACCAGACATGTGGCATTCGCTATGTTTTCCCACTATTGAGTCTTCCAAGCCAGGGAACCTCAGCCAAGCCGGGTAGAAAGAATTCATTAAGCATAGAGAGCCACATGCATGGGACCCCAGCTCCGTGTTTGAGCCCCCCCCCCCAAAAAAAAAGAAGAAAAGAAAAAAGGACTGTAAATGAATGTTTCAGGACCTCCCTCAAGTAGAGAAGAATTCATGGGGCAGGGCTGGGAAGGTGGGGGTGTGGCTTTGCTTTGTGGTATTTGTTGTGGGAGAGTCAAAGTTATGTTTTAAGTTTTTGTTGCTGTGCCTCTAATCTGTAAACCCCGTGCCCAAAGAGATAATTCCTGAAATGCTGGAGGCTATTTACATGTTTTCACTCCCCTGAAAAAGTTTGCTTGGCCCAATTGCACCTTGATCATATATATGCTCCCAGGCAGGAAGTACGTCAGGATACATGCTTGCCCCTGACTGGACCTGATGGGTCCAACTATGGAGGCTTTATGGGTGTGCCTTTTAAAGACTCTGCAAAATGTGACTCATTACCATTTCCTGGGAACCCCAGCACGGTCCTGGCCAGAGCCCATCATCTTAGTCAGTATTTAATTAAAGCTTGCGGCAAATTTGGCTGAAAAATTGTGGAACTGGTCTTTTCTCTTAATCTCAGGTTTAATAGTTGTTGTTGCCAGGCACTGTGGTTGCCACACTGCTCAGGGCTTTCAGTAGCTTCTGTGGATTTGAATTTCTATTGAGAATATCAGTCCTGCTCACCTCTCATCCCGGTGCTCAGCATGTGTTGATGCTGATCCAGAGGTGATGAGACATAAAAGCTGAGATTTGCTTTTGTTTCATGCAGTCTTTTTTATTCATAGAGAGAGAGAAAGTTTAAGTGTGCGTCAGGTTAGTAATCATTCCACTGTCCCTTATTTTGAAAAACCTGCAAGAATGAGGGAACCTCCACCACAAGAAGTAGAGCCTATTGGACAATTAAGGTGGTGGTGGTGGGGAATATGACACTCATTTTTTAACTTCAGTAGCAAATACATTAGACAAATCCAAGAGTGAATATAATTGCAAATGAGGCACTTGGTTACATTTCAGGAGCTACAGTGATTGACCTTGGAGATTTGGGGAGTTCTCAGTAGCTTCAAGAACAGAATCTCCTTGGGTTCAGGTTTTGATGGGAATTACCAGAGGATTCGGCTGCACGGCTGATGTCAGAAGGCCAGTTACCCATTACAATTCAGAACCACTCTAGCAAATCGAAAAGTGTGTTTTGAGAGACAGAATGGATTAGGAAACCATTTGTCTCCCTGGAAGAGCACAATGAGAAAACAACACAAATTTGAGTTCTACCTGAGAAATTGCTTTCTCTGCTTTTGTTTGGTTTGTTTGTTTGTTTTTTGGACAGACTCTTACTATGTCACTCATGCTGAGCTTTCCATATAACGAAGGCTAGAGTTGTTTATTAGGGATCTCATAACATTATAGACTATTGCCATTGCTCTTGGTTACCCTCCAGAACTTGGCAATAAGACACTATTGCTAACAATACATAGTTGAGTAATAGAACATGAAAAAATCAAGCTGCACTCATGTGGAAGCTTCATCCTTAATGGCTAGCTTTCACAGTGCTGGAAGGTGCTTCTGGAAGGGAAAAGCAATCGTCAGTCTTACCCAATTGTAAACCCTGCAAGCTACAGGAATAACCAAGCTGTCAAGGTACACTGCTGGTACAATCGTGGCACCAATGTTATGAGAGTAACCAACCACTTTTTTTTTTTAATTAGATTTAAGGTCTATACAAAATGAAATTCATGTGTGACACTATTATTGAGATCAAGACCCTGTGGCTAGACAGGTCCTAGGCCCTAAGGGAGAACCTACTACTTTTCTGTTAAATGGTTGAGGGACTTTTACCTTCCTTTTTTCTGTCATATGTTTACTAATATTTTTTAAACCCCTTGATTTTATCATTTATTAAAATGGAGGTTATATTAGTTTTCTATTGCTACATAGCAAATAATAACAAATTCAGAAAATTGATGGAGTACTATGTATCTGTGTAGAGGAATTTTAATCTAGCAACATGACTACTCTCTCTGGAATACAGAGATGCCTTTAAATCCCAGGAAACAAAGGCATGCAGAGATCTCTGAGTTCTAGACCAGCCTGGTATAGACAAGTTTTAAGTAAAGAAAAGCTTAGATTTAGGCGTAGTGTTACATGCCTTTAATCCCAACATTTAATAGAATGAGGCATGCAGATCGCTGAGTTCTATTCAACCAGTTCCATGAGTCAATGAGTTGAGAGGCAGTGAAATGGAGTTGAGTTCATGGCAGTTCAGTTTACGGAATTCAGAGGCAGTTTTTACACAGAGAGTTTTGCAGAGATAGGTTGAAGAGAGACCAAGCTAGACACAGGTAAAGACAGAACAATCCAGAGAATGAGAAGGAGCCAGAAGATTAGAACAGATTGCTAGAGTTAGTTTGAGGCCAAGCAGAGCAAATCAGTCAGAAGCTGAGAGAAGCAGTCTGAATCAGTCAGTTTGGAAAGGACTTTGAGCCAGAAGAGCTGAGTTGAACCAGCCAATGAGAGTTCAGAAAGAGCTAGAAATGGTAAGCTAATTCAACAGTAAGTCTTAGAGGCTAATAACATTCTAGGCCTAGATTAGATTGTACAGAGGCTAGAAGCTTTCAGGACTAAGCCTAGCTTAGAAGACAAAGGCAGTAAGTCTCCAAGCTGACAAATGCATCAGGAGAATAAAAGCTATACATAATCTGCTTAAAGATCTACAGGTCTGAAGTCTGAGGATGACATGGGTGCCTTGTTGTTCAAGTCTCCCAAAGCTGACAGAGTATCACTGTCATCTCTTTCAAGTTCATGTGATTGTGGCAGATTCTACTTCCTTGTGGTTAAAGGGGTGGGTGTTAGCCAGAAGCCATTTCCAGCTGGAGAAGGCCCAGACTTCTAACCACTCATTTACCTTCAAAGCCACTAAGGTACTCTTCCTCAGGTCTCATCCCTCTCAGTTTTATAGCCCCTTTGTTAAGAAATTTATGTTCTTCTAAGAGCTCAGTTGATTAGGTTAGGCACACTGAGTCAATTCTTCCCCGGACCCCCGCTGCCCTCTGTGTGTGTGTGTGTGTGTGTGTGTTACGTGGAGCTTAAACCTACAGCTCAAGCATGATGCTAGGCAAGTGCTCCTTAGCACAGTTACATACATTCCAGTCTGTTTTCAACTTTTTGTTTAGGGACAGGGTCTCACTAAGTTGTTTAGGCTGGCCTTGAACTTATTCTGTAGCCCAGGCAGAAGTAGAAATTATGATTCTCTTGCCTCAGCTTCCCAAGTAACTGGTATTACAAGCCTATGCTACTACACTGGACAAATCTTTTATTAAATTCAAAGAATTTAACGTCTTGATTATACTTAAAAACCTCTCAACAGCAACACCCCAGATCAGTATTTGATTGAATACCTGGAAGAAAGTATGTCTACCATAAGAATTCTGGGGGCTGTTGGAACTCTGCCTACCCCAGTGTTAACAGCAACCCCTCAGAGCATTGTTCTCTGGATTCAGTGAGGTATGTGTGTGTGTGTGCATGTGCTGGCTAGTATTTCATGCATCAGGGCTTAACAAATGGCATCTAGTGGCACTAACGTTTCTATCTGCCTATATTTTAAAACTATAGTGTTATAAGCACCGTAGAACCATGAGAGCATTTGCACACTACTTGAATACATATCAGAAAGTAGTCATCTGCCTCTGTAGTTAACAAACTCACAAAACTCAGTGTTTACTGCTTGCTCAAAGTTAATTAATTAATTCAAATTATTTAAAACAGTGCAGTCAAACAACAATGAAAAAACATTCATGTCAGACTTCAAGCTTATCTGTAACAGGGCATAAAATGAAGTGTGCATTGCTTTCTCTCTGGACAAGAAAAAATGCATCACAGAATTCAAGCCTTAAACACTGACATTTTTCAGAAAGAATTGTTTTGTTTCAACCCTTCCTCTGAATATAAAATGAATGCTTCAGATGCCCCATTGTTGCAAAGACCTTTATGCCATTCTTGATTCAATAATTTGAGGCTAAAATAGGTAACATTATGCAGTTTAGTGGCCAGTCACAACAATGAGGTTGCTTATCACTGTCTGTGGGAAGAAAGACACCTAAAGGGTTAACAGTAATATTTTGCAAATTGAGGCAAGTGGAGAACAAATCCATTAGCATAACAAAAGGTATCTGGAGGGGATTTTTCCACTCCACTGTTTGATACTGAGAGCCCAGTGTTACCAAGGAAGAAGGCTGGAAAAGAAAACCTTAGTGTGAACACATTCTTGAAATGCATCGCATTGTGTCCCATCTACTGATGAAAAAGCCCATGGTTGCAGAAATGAATAATGTGGTCCTTTCCAGTAAGGAAAGCTAAATCAGATACCCTCTCAAAAGCATTGTGGAATAGCATAACACCACAAGGGTCTCTTTTAAAACAATCAGAAAGATCATCTGAGTATCGCAGGGCTATTCTAGAGGTGGCCTGAAAAAGAAGGGGGAGTCCTAAGCAGTGGCTGGCCAATAGAGCTAGCCCCAGATATATGCAACTATTTCAATTTTAGGAGATTTTATTCATTAGAAGCTATGTCTTGCTCACAGTTGCTGGATGTAATAGCAGCATTTTACTAATACCTAGACTTATTTAAACATGGCCTCATAATAAAAGTCTATTTTGGACCTATAATTATAATTGGTAATTGAATATGTTTAGAGGATATTTGAAAGTTTCTTTCACTAATTTCTTTTAAAGTATTATTTATTGGTGGATTGTATAAAAATTTTAGATATTTATTTATTTGTAGTTCTGGAATGAGATACAGGAGTTCCATCCCTAGCTGAACTAACCTACACATCAGTGTTTTCCTTATTATGAATCATGGACCAATTTAAATGTTTTATATGATTGTGAAGTCATTAGGTTTTACTTCTCTCTGAGTATGGCCACTCAACTAAATTATGGTGTATTTTGTTAATAAATGAAAATTCAAGAGGGTAAGCTTACTTAAGATAGCATATATTTTTGACATTAACACACGGCTCTAATAGAAGTGGAGAAAGATATGTTCTTAGTATTTCCTAAACTGATGTCATATTTTTCTTATTAAACACCTAGTAGCAAAAGATCAAAGGTCCTCCAAGTCCCAGTGCATTTGTCCAAAGAAGATGATAAAATCATTTATGAATTGATGGATAAATTGAGTTTTCAGGGAATTAATTTCATGCTAGGAATCAACTGATAATGTGACCTTTCCATAGTTTGCAGATCACTACTTACACGTTTGCTGTTGACTAATAGGTAACTCTGCATTCAACTCTTATCTGACCCCTTCCTTTGTACATTTGCTTTCTGGGGGGGTGCCATTTTGGGTCACCTGAGTAAGCAGGTAGCATAAGGAAATGGAGTACAAACAACCATTAGGCTGGCAGTCTGCAAAAATCATTCTAAGCCAATCTTGGCCAAGAAGAGGACGGAAGGATAAGAACACCTGGGTTGCCATTCACTGCTGAGGTTGCACGGGTATTGCCACATTTTGAGTTGTTATGAACCTGGCACCTCCTATCAATATAAATTTTAAAAATGCATTCCAAAGCAGAAGTGAAGTGCTTTTTGATATTTCATGTTGTAGTTTTTCTATCGTAGTATGGGAAAACAGAAGTGACTGTAAACCCAAACCCTTTCGAATGTGAACATGACACCCTTGTTTCCCGGCTTATTTATAAGGTGGGTGAAAGAAGGTGGCACTTCTATATCATTCATTCAGGAATAATACATCATTCCATGCACACAGGAGGGTGTGGGATTCCCAGCCATCTCCCTTCACACAGAGTAAGCTCACAGTCACAGCTTCTTAGTTCAGGAAGCAACCATCTCCTCCGATTTTCTTTTAGCTGAATTTAGCATTCCTACTCCATTTTCCAAACTGACTCCCTTCTTGAGAGGGAAATATAGATGTTTAGACGTGTGGACCCCTATTTACCATGAAATGGCACTGAGTTAGTTTTTCTTTCTTTATAGCATGGTGAACTAAGTCTTCATGCGATTGATAGACTGACCCACCGTTATCAAAACCCATGGTAAGTACATGTAAATGTATTTTAAATTAGTTAGTGGGTTTTCTTCCCAAGTTAGGGACAGCTTACTTTCTAGTTTTGGAAAGCACACTATCATTTTATTTTTATTGCTTCACATAGCTTTGTTTGGGAGGTAAAAAAAAATCACAAATTTCTACTTCTAACAAACAGAATACATTTTACCTTCTGCCAGTCTAACTAGGGAAAGGGACAGACAAAGCAAAGCAGCATAATAAAGAAAGTGCTAGGATCCAGTGAGGGAAAGAGATGCAAGCCTGCAGCAGTTAAGGGCAGGCCCTGATGAGCAGACTAGGTTTAACTTTGTAAGTATGCTTTTGGTGGAAAACAGTATTTTGTTGTTGTTGTTGTTGTTAAAAAGACCTCATTTCATGCCGTTGGCTTAGAAACCTCAATAATAGGTAGCCTTGATTAATAACCTTAATCTTACTGAAGTCACACAATGGCTGGAATTCATGTTGTCTTAAGGTAGTCCCTAACAAGAGTTAAACATATGTAGCTCCATGTGCGTTAAATTACCGGGGAGAGCAAATGCGGGCCTCTGGCCTAAATAGAACACGATCCAGATGTCTGAAGGAGAAGCTCGGACAAGACTAGAGACATAACAGTGTCGTCTGTAGAGATTTGTAGAGGTGGGGGAAGGGTGCTGCTTTTCTCCAGTTTTCATTCTTGAAAGATACAGTTATTATTGTGTACAAAAATATTAGATTTTTGTCAGCTGGGCACAGTGGCTCATGCCAGTAATCAGAGCCCTCTGGGAGGCAGAGGCAAGTGGATCTCTGTGAGTTTGAGGCCAGCCTGGTCTACAAAGTGACAGCCAAGACTACACAGAGAAACCTGCCTCCAAGGAAAAGAATATATATGTATATATATAATATATTATAATATATAATAATGTAATATAATTATTTATATAATATATAATCATATATTGTTATATAACCATTATGTATTATATAATTATATATAATATAATTATATTACATATAAATATATGTTTATATAATTATATTTTATATATTTGTTATATTATATTATATTATATATATTATAGTCTATAATATATATAACTCCAGTTCCGGAAGATCTGATGACTTCTTCAGATCTTCACTTTGTAGTCACCAAGCACACACATGGTGTACATACATACATGCAGGCAAATCATACACATAAAATGGAATCAAATAGATATTTTTAAAAGTACTGTCCAGAAGACCTCACTGGGCAATATCTATGACTTAAGCGATAATCACTGCTCCTATGAAAAGCCACATAGAAAAAATTACACTGGATTACATAAAAACCAGGCATTCTATGTGAAAATGCCGTCCCCTTTGTTTAAACAGCATTGCTTACATCTCCTGTAAATACTTTATCAACTATTCCTCAGCAAAGAAAACCACCTGAGAGAGGCTCTTGTAAATTAAGGACACTGTTAACAACTGTTGGTGATAAACGTGTGAATGTGCTACACTCTTTAAACATAAATACCTTCTTCGAAAGTATCTGAGAAACACTAAATCTGCGAACACTTTTCTGAGAGAAAATGTTACCTTTATTTCTAGGAACTATTCTATGAATTGTACCAAGTCATAAGGATGCAAAATGTGTATGAAAAAACAACAACACAAACCCTCACACTTCAGGGATTATGAATTAGGTTCAGAAACAGCATAAATTTAAGAAGGGAAATACAAGATCAGTTTGCCTGTGTGAGTACTGAGCCTCGTCAGTATTTGCTTACTATGACAAATACCCAAGAGGCAATCAATTTTTTTAGATAAAAACCTCATTCTGGCTCAGAGTTTTGAAGGTTCTAGTATATGACCAGCTAGACTTGTTGCCTTTAGACAAAACTGTATATGATGGTGAAAATCTCATGGTAAAGCAAAGCCATTTTACCCCATGAGAGACAGAAGAAAGAACAGGGGTTCCAAGATCCAGTTTAGGGCACACCCCCAATGACCAGAGACCTCACACAAGGTCCTAGGTATTATTTCTTCTTCTTTTCTCTTCCTCTTTCTCCCTACCTCTTCCCTTTCTTCCCACTCCTTGTCCTTTCTTCTTCCCTCTCTTGTTCTCCCTTCTTCTCCTCCCTTTTAGGAATCCTAGGGACCAAGTCCAGATGCTTAACCATGACCACACTTTATGCCACTGAGCTATATATACTCCCAACCCCTTAAAAGCTCAGTCACCCCACAGACTGGGGACCAAACTTTTAACACTTTTAACCTTAGGGCAATGCTCCTTCAAACCATAGCAAGGGCAGATTAATAAACAGGACCATAACCAGAAAATTATAGTTAGAGAAGTTAAAATTTCTTTAAATGTTGGTAGTCCTAGATTTTTCTATGACCTCTGGTGGAGGTCCAAATTCTGACAAGTCAGACACAGGTGCCTTGGAGGATGCATATGTCTTGTGACTCTACACACTTGGACTGCTTAGAAGCCTCTCTGTCTCAATCTTGAGTTGTGAGGATACTTTGGCTAGGGTACTAAACTCCAGCGGGTAAAGAGGTGTCCAAGTGCTATGGGTGGTAGTGGTAGGGGTAGTGGTGTTCTTCTGCTTCTGCTTCTTCTTCTTCTTCTTCTTCTTCTTCTTCTTCTTCTTCTTCTTCTTCTTCTTCTTCGTCGTCGTCGTCGTCGTCGTCGTCTCCTCCTCCTCCTCCTTCTCCCCCTTCTTCACTTTTGGCTAGACTGAGGGCCTCTCTTTTCTGGGCAAGGGAGTATTCAGCTTCTCAGCCAGTTTCCATGCTCCTTATTTCTCATGTAGCAGCAGCACTCAAACTCAGCACTTCTCCAGTTGAAAGTCTGGCTAGTTCACAACAGCAAAAACAAGACAGCTCAGTGTACACTTCCCTTGTAACTTGTATTCTAGAGGAAGAGGGGGACATTAAAACTACTATATGGCTTTTTTTAATGAAGCTTTCATGTCCCAGGGGAGGGGAGGTCAAAGAGCCTGCCACTGAGTTCATGTCAGAGACAGTCCCTGTTCCCCTTACTAGGAAACCCACTTGGATACTGAGCTGCCATGGGCTACATCTGAGCAGAGGTTCTAGGTTATATCCATGAATGGTCCTTGGTTGGAGAATCAGTCTCAGAAAAGACCCCTGTGCCCAGATATATTTGGTCCTTGTGGAGCTCCTGTCCTCTCCAGGTCTTACTAACTCTCCCTTCTTTCATATGATTCCCTGTACTCTGCCTAAAGTTGGTTATGAGTCTCAGCATCTGCTTTGATACACTGCTAGGTAGAGTTTTTCAGAGGCCCTTATGATAGGCTCCTGTCTTGTTTCTTGTTTTCTCTTTCTTCCAATGTCCATTCCATTTGTCTAAGTGAGGATTGAGCATCTTACCCTGGGTCCTCCTCCTTGTTTAAGCTTCTTTAGGTATACAGATTTTAGTATGTTTATTCTATCTTTTGGGTCTAGTATCCACTTATAAGTGAGTATATACTGTGTGTGTCTTTCTGTTTCTGGGATACCTCACTCAGGATGATCTTTTCTAGATCCCACCATTTGCTTGCAAATTTCATGATTTTCTTGTTTTTAATTGCTGAGTAGTATTCCATTGTGTAAATGTACCACAATTTCTGTAGCCATTCCTCCATAGAGGGACATCTGGGTTTCAAAACACTTTTTAACCTTAAATTTTATTTTATGTATATGGGTGTTTTGCCTGCATGTGTATCTGTGCACCAAATGCATGTCCAGTACCTGGCAAGGCCAGAACAGGGCACCTTGTATAGAACTGGAGTTACTAAGCTGCTCTCTGGGTGCTGAGACATGAACCTGGGTCCTCTGGAAGAGCAGCCAGTGCTCTGAACCACTGAGCCATCTTTCTAGTCCCAGAGCACCATAAATTTAAGGCCAGCTTGAGTTAGCTAGTGAGTACAAAGACAGCCGAGGCATTGTTTTTTGTTTGTTTGTTTTTAAAGCCAAATGGGTTAGGGGCAGTGGCAGAAAACATTACTATCTTGGGGCCAGGCATGGATGTGCATGCCTGTGATACCAGCATCTAAAAAGTGGAGGGAGAAGGAGGTCAAGGTTACTCTTGGCTATATTGTTTAAGGCCATTTTGGGCAATAGGTCAACCTATCTTAAAAAACAAAAACAAAACAAAACAAAAAAACATTAAACCCCCTCCCCCACCACCCGTGCTTCAGCCATTTTGTGATACACAGCACAACATGTTGATAAGGACCTTTGGGCAAAAGCCTGGGCTAAAGGTTGTAGGGTTTCTGAGGAAGTAAACCGATACTGCTTTGGATAAAGTCCACGTTGGTTAACCTAGGTATACTTTTCAGTACGCTTGTCTTATTATAAATTATCTCCTCTTGTTCATAAGTTTGTGTAGAGTTATGAATGTGGTCTGTTATCAAGGAGATTCTGAAAAGGCGAGTAGGAGCTCCTCCTGGCATCAGGGGCTTCATGAGCCAGGCAGAAGCAGCACACCAAACTCGGATCCATACCTGGGTCACAGGAACTCCCAGGAGAGTGGGAAGGCAGGCTTTGACTTGCTGGAAAGTTGTAGTCTGGAGAACTTGGATTTCAATCTGAGAACTAAGAGAGTCCACTGGGAGCATTTTAGTCAAAAGAAGCATGCTCCATATCTTTTTGCTCATGCCACTCTTAGAAAGTTGGAATGCTGTGTGGAGAATGGGTGGGAGGTGATGGGAACAGCTGTGACAAGATCAGCTAGGAGATATTTCATTTGTACAGACCTTCCTATCTTGGGTCTTCAGACAAGCCAGAATAAAGTGTGATTATAGAGGGCTGGGACTCAATTGAGCTGTTAAAGTAGGTGAACTGTAGAGAAATGAAAATAGGAGACAATGAGCTAAGCACATACATGCCATAACTTCATAAAGCATAGTTTATGTTACCAGAAAGTCACTGGTGAAGAAATTGAATCATCAAGCTAATATTTCAGTCCAAGTTGACTGATTCTATGGATCTAGGCTGGGATGTGGGCTTTCGTGTTTTAAATAGATCTCCCTCCCTGCCTATGATGAGCAGCCAGAACTAAGAACCACATGATTAAATGGGATGAGAAAGGGCAGAGCCCTGTAAGCAGGGTTTCTCACCAGATACATGGAAGACATGAAGCAGGCAAGGGGGCCTTACATCACGTACCTTGAGATGGCAGAGGATGACAGCAGGGAGTGAAGAATCTAAGAGGAACATTCAATAGCAGTAAACAGAGAAGGCAAGGAGAGCAACAGCAGATGAACATTTGGAGTTCTCAGTGGCCTCAGAAAAAGCAGCTCGGGACACAGGATGATCTGAGTCAGTGTCATCAGCACTAAATAAAGTTTGCCCATTGGCGTAGTGGAGGCGAGAGTCCACTGACTAGATATTCAGCAGAGAACATTGCAGATTTCCTTCCATCAAAAGGCACACTTGTAGGATTCTAGCTCACTCAAAGCAGGCTGTCTCTTACAATAGTTGTTTATAATGTAGCATCCAAACATACTGCTTCTTTTCCTTAAGGATGGAAAGCTGTATTAAATCAGTGGTGTGTTATGTTATACAATTATTGAGTCTTACGGAACAGTGAAGATGTATTTCAGCAAATATGAAATGATGGCCTGATTCATGCCAAGTGCTTGGAATTTCAGGCCTGTCGTCAGGATTTTCACTTTCTACTTCCCCATGACAGTCAGATGTAAGCAGTGGATTTCAGCATTCTGGGCATGGATGAACAGTGAGTGCAGTCATGGGGCATGAGCTAGCTCTTTATTTTTTCTCCTCAATTAAAGTAAGTATACTCCTGTTTTAAGTGCCCAGATTTCCCTAGATAGGTCAATGTATGGTATACTTATTTTCATATAGTCTCCTCTGCTTATAGCTAGCTATTTCCAGCATATAAACACAGCACTTCCAATGTCAACAAGAATAAAAGGCATGAGACAGGAAACACTGGAACAGCTTATGTTCCAGTTAGAGAGGCCATAAGAGACTGTGCTGGTAAACAGTAGGTTGGCAGGGCTCTGTGTTTTAAGAGGCAAGCAAGCCCTGTAGAGGTATGTATCCTGCCCTGTAGGCTTTTAACAAACAAGGGAATGTGGACTTTAGGAATACCTTCTTTCTCTTGCTTTCCTATGAGAGTAAACTTTTGACAACAGTCTTTTTAATAAGAGGTTTGTATTGCTCAGCTTTCTGTTGCTGTGACAAAATGCCGGAGACAAGCAACTTAAAAGGAGGAGGTGCTTTGGCTCACAGTTTCAAAGGTATCAGTTAATGATTGCTTGGGCCTGTTCTCTGGATGACAACCCAGTACACTGTGGTGGGTGGTGAGAGAGGAAGGGAGATGGGGAGCGGGAAAAAGAGGAAAGGAGAGATGAGCTTTGCTGGCTTGGGTCACCTGGACAGCAAAGAGAGAGAGAAAGAGAGAGAGAATCACAAGGAACTGTGGTTCTAAAAGTTCCATCAAGCCTTCAAAACATGGACTGTTGAGAGTCATTCGAGGGTAAAGTTCTTTCTTCACAAGCGTAAAGGCTTGAGTTTGATCCCCAGAACCCACATTTAAAAAGCCAGGCATCGAGCTTGAGAGATGGCTCAGCTGTTAAAGGCAAGGCTCACAACAAAAAAAAAGCCAGGCATGGTGGTGTATGCTTGCAACTCCAGTAGTGCTAAGGAAGCAGAGACAGGCAGCCTGGCCTATTGGCCAGTGAGAGACCCCCTCTTTCTTTCTCTCTCTCTCTCTCTCTCTCTCTCTCTCTCTCTCTCATACACACATACACACACAAAAGTGACACAGTGCCTGATGAAGAATTATCTGAGGTTAATGGCTAGCACACATGCACACACGCACAGATTCAAACTGCAATAAGGTTCTTGAGTGATTGAATTGTAGAAAATTCATTTTCTCTTGGAAAAGAATTCTTGTAGCTATTGGGAATACACCACTTATTTTGGTGATTGGTATCACTGTGTGTTGTTAGCTGGGCATGAGTCATCTGAGAGGCAATGTGTTCTCTAATGCCTGGCGGATTTAGAAGCCGAGTTTGGGAAAGAACAGTGTTCCTGTAGTTCTCTCTGTTCTGAATTCAAGCAATCCTTTCGAGATGAGTCTTTTTCAAATCTGGGCTCCAATGTGATGTCATCTCTTATTCCTCGACCTTGCTGTATTCTTCTTTGTATGTATTTCTTAGAAAAAATGCTCTTTGGCCTGCCTAGAATGATTTTAAAACTATCTCAGAAAATGCCTCCCACATATCTTCAATTTAGTCCTGTGATTAGGAATTCACCCGCATTTTCACTAGTAAGCATAGTCTAGGCAACAGGTGTGAAGAAAACAAAGCTGAGTACAAACATGGTTCCCGCCTTCATGGTAACAGGAAATAAAGAGGGAATGCAACCATGATGGCTTAATCCAGAAGGGCCACATGAGAAGAAGCAAATATGACAGTAGTGAGGAGAACTTCCAGGTCTCTGTGAGCTCCCAATTTATGCTTCAAGAGGCAGCTTCAACACGTTCTGTCCTTGGGAAATCCTATAGCTTTCCCTCCTAACTCCAGTTTTAAAGATGAACTATCCTTTGCTGTGTGTTCACCCTGCTTGTGAGACTGTGAACCACAGAAGTATTTTGAGTTTTCATTGGTTCCCTTACATTTAATCAGTTCTTGGTATACACCACCTACTGGCTGTGGCACTCCAGACAAAGTATGTGAGGCCTCACTTTCCCAATCTTTAAAGAAAAGGTAGCAGGATTTCCTCTGCAGGGTTGTGGTTTGGACAGCATTATTTCACACGCAGCACTCAGGATAGTGGTGTACTTCACTGGGTAATACAATCATATACTTGTCACCCAAAACAGTCTTGAAGGTATAAGAGGAAGCCAGTGTAGGAGTCTACAGGACAATAGATAAACTGAATCTACAATTAACAAATCAGGAGCCTGATTTATAAATATGTCTCAGCTAATGACCTGCTTTAAAATAATAAATCAGATGTATCTTTGAAAGTCCTCATTGTGGTATACTGGCTCCAGAAGCTCCCCAAACAATACAAGCTATTGTCATTTCTCCTTTCATCCGTCATTACTAAATACTTAGACACTAAGATTTTATTGCTGAAGACACAATACATTTTCATTGCAAGACATAAAGAAATCAAGCCGAAACTGACCTCAGAATTTCCTGCTGGCTAGCTAGCTTTTGTAGTGTTAGAAAGCTGCAGGGGAAAAAGTCCATCAGCTTACCCAGCAGTGAGTGGTGCAGACTGCTCACACTGACCTGCCAGGCAAGCATGCACACTGGAGCAACACTGGCATCAAGTTTACAGAGGCAACCACCCACTCTCTTATTGGCTTTCCTTCCATAGGAAGCAATTCCTATGTGGTACTGTAACCCTGGCTAAATGAGCAAGACGCAGGAGGTGATGGGGCTTGGGGTAGAGCAAACCTGCTTCTGTTGCTAAATGGCTATGTTGTCAAAATGCCTTCTAAAGATTATTACCCACAGACTAGTGCTACTGTCAACCTTGGCTAGATCGCTCTTTTCTATGGTGGGCAGCAGTTAATGCAGCATCTCACAGATGGTCAAAGGGCTCAGAAGTGACTGTTGAACACTCTCAGCCCTACATAGACCATCTGTATCAGCTCTCTTCCAGGACTCAGAGAATTTCAATAAAGAGGGAGCAGAAAGAATATAAGAGTAGGATGGGGAGAATGTAAGATGGGGAGAGGTATTGTGAAATTCTGTCTTCTGGATATGACACAGCTGTTGAACTCATGAACTCACTAAAATAATGGTCACCTGCACAAGGGCCAGCCAACAAGATAACTCAAAATTTCATCAGGCACCAAAAATTGGATTTGAGTGGGAAGGAGGTATGTTTGGTGGTCTTGAGGAAGTAGGGTAGGAAAAGTAAGGATGATGGGATAAAAATACATTGTGTGCATTATGGAATTGTTAAAGAATATATGAAAGATATTTTAAAATCCTTATTGATGGAAATGATAGTATAAAGATTAGATATAGTATAAAAATTTTCACATTATATAGTTGAGTTGATTCCCCCAAAGTACAAAAATCTCCAACATATGAAAACCAAATGAGGAAAATATATAGAAATTAAATTTTTTAATACTTTATGAATAAAAGTCCAGAAAAAGATTAGGAGAAATAGAAATGAGAAAAACAATAATTAAAAAAATGTCCCACAAGGGAATGGAATGACTTCCAGATTGAAATCATTCATCAAATATGACTTAAAAAACAAACTGTGCTGAGGTGTCACTGAGAAACTTCATGAGATTGAAGCAAGTTTAGGACACGTCCAGAGCAAAGTGGGTACATATAAGAGACAGGAGCTGCTGCTCATTAGCCACCTGTCTGCTACAACATGGCTCCAAAGCAGACAGTGACTGTAGTGCAGAATCGTGTTCAGCCAGTGATCATCTGAGGAGGTAGAAAGTGGGCGATTTCAAATTGTAAAACTAAACACAGTACCATCAAGCATTTTCCCCCAGGAAGTGAGGGGAGAGTATTATCTAGTCAGAGAAGAGCAAAAAACAAGGACAAAGAAAGGACTCTTAATTGGGAGACCAAGGTACCAACAAACATGGCAGAAAAAGTGTTTACTCAAACGGCTTTAAAGAAAGTCAACCAGGAACTCATCCAGCCCAGGGCCTAGAGAAGCATTGGCATAGACAGAGCAGGTCAAGTAGGGTTCTGTAGACAAGAGGCTCCAAGTAGGTTTGGAAGGAAGAATGCTGGGAAGGGTAGCAAAGAAGGAAGGGATGTGTTTTAGTACCACTTAGATACATTCTATATTTAAATTCCTTTGTAAAAAAATGAAAAGCACTATCTTTACATGTACAAATATTTCGCTTGGCAAAAATAATAATTAATTATAGTATGGGAAAACAGCAATAGTTAGAATTGTAATCATTGGGACTCCTACACTGAAGAAAATTTCCAGCTAAAGCCAGCACTTTTGGTGCCAAGGAAACATTCTCAGACCTGAATAAGGAAGGCTGTCTGTTTCTTCAGACAGGTGTATGCTGTTCCTTTATTTAGCATTAACTGGGTGCCATGGAGAAAAGTGCCTGTTATTCTTAAGAAATCCTGCCAAAACCAGTTGTTAAGCTAGCAGACTTAATGACAGCCACTATTTAAAAATGTATTGGTAGATAAATGTGTGCTTGTTTCATGGCGTTATTTTCCTCAAAACATCCATAAATTTTGACAGCTTTCTATTTTTAAGGCTGTCAGTGTCTGGAGCACTGAAGAGAATTCAGAAGCAGAAAGTAGCAAAATTCTGCCACTTTTTCTTTTCTTTTCTTTTTTTTTTTTGTAAAATAACATTTTTATTGAATTTTTGGAAATTTCAAGTCTACACCCAGATCATACTCATTTCCCAGTCCTTCCATGTGTGCTCCTCACCCCTTATGGCCTCCCCCACCCCAGCAACAACAACAACAAAACCAAGTCCACTTTGTCTTGTCCATATACTCACTGGAGCACGGGCAAACCCCTAAAGAAAACAGTCCTTCTCCACTCGCACCTGCCAAAACTTCAGCATCCTTACTGCAATTTTTAAGAGTCCTCTTTGATGGCTTCCTGTCCAGGCTGTCACTTATTTGTGGGTGGGGGGAGGTGAGGATTGTCACAGAAGCCTTCCATGTCCCTCTTTCTCAATTGTGCATCTAAAGTTATTGATGTCACTGCCAAAGTAGCTTCCTTGCTCTTTACAGTCGTATCAAGGACCTCATCTTGGTTTCTGAAGACAGCACAGACCACAAACATGGCCTCCAGCTGCAGCAGGACCATGGACCCAGACAAGACCCTCGGAGGCAGCCTGGACCATGGACACCCACATGGCCTCAGGTGGCAGAGCAGGCCACTCACATCAGCATGGCCCCAGGCTGCAGCACAGACCACAGGCATCCGCATGGGCCCTGGGGGCAGAGCAGCCCACAGGCACTGACATGGTTTCAGCAGGCAGCACAGGCCACAGGCATCAACATGGGCTTAGATGGTAACCCTGGCCACAGACATCCACACAGATACAGTAGGGCCCTGGACCCAGGCATGGCTCCTGGAGGCAGCCCAGACCTAGATAGCACCATGGCCTCAGGTGGTTGCTCAGGCCACTCATGGCAGTATGACCCCTGGGGCAGCGCAGCGCAGGGACATCAACATGGCTTCAGGCCACAGAATAGACTAAGGAAATTTGCGTGGAGTTAGGTGGTAACAAGGGCCACAGACATCAACCCGGCCCCTGGCTGCTCAGGACCACTGACTAACACATATGGGCCTCAGTGGCATCAAGGACCAGTTCATCCTCTCCACAGCATATGCTCTGCTCCGCTATTCCACCCTCCCTCCATTGTACATTCATTTCTCATAGTGGCGCCTACCAGCCTTCAGCCTGTCCAGCTTCCACCAGCTTGGGCCCTGTTTTTTACATTTTGTTCTTTCTTTTTGAGAATTTCGTACATGTGTACAATGAAATATGATTGCCATCAACTGTGAATTTTCACCCTCCTTCTCCTCCTGTATCCTCTCCAACACAGCCCCTCTCAACCTATTAAGTCAAGTGCTGCTCATATGTGCATGGGTATGGGCCATCCACTGTAGCATGGGAATCCTACCAGTGGGAACACCATTAATAAAGGAATTATTCTCCCTTCTCCAGTGACTGTCAACTGCTTGTAGCTCCTCAGAGAGGGGTGGGCCTGGAGATCACTCCTTGCCCCATCCATGCTGGGCTTGTGCAAGACCTGTGTCGGTAACCACAGCTGCTGTGAGTTCCTAATTGCAACAGCCATGGCCTATCTGGAAGAGAGCGCCCAACATTCTCTAGCTCTTACGTGCCTTCGGCCTCCCCTTCTGTGACAGTCCATGAGCCTTGGTAGTGGTGAGGGGGTTAACATAGAATAGAGGTGTCTCTTTCAGACCTGAGCTCTGGGTCCCCTGGTCTCAGCACTGCGAGCAGTTCCACATCTTCCCATTGACTGCTGCCCACTGCTGACAGAAGTTTCTCCAGCCAGCACTGAGAGCAGTCCAGCTCTATGGGTAGAGATGGAAATAGCTAGGCAGCACGCTGACAGCAGGTCCAGTTAACAAAAGTTCTGCAGCTTTTTGAGGACATCATCCATCCCTCAGGAATTGACTTTAATCCCTGGGACCCACATAGTGGATAGAAAAAACTACCTTCCTATGTTGTTCCCTGATATCCATACATGAGCCATGTCATGTATTCACACATACACAATTACACATACACCACATACACACACTTAAATGTAATAATTTTAAAACAAAACTTTAGAATAAAAAAAAACAGCCACATGCTGAGTATGCAGCAGGTACCTGCTGGCCTCAGGACTCCAGAGACAGCCATCACTCCTATCTTCCCAAACCAGAAGAGACACACAGGAGCTGCCATACATATGACTGATGATTTAATTGCAATCCCAGGGAGTGCCCCACGGAATAAGTGGAGGATGAATGTGTGTGATTGTTTAATGAATCAATCAATCTATCTATCTACCTTAAAGAGCATTTAGAGCAAGAGGGCAAGATACAGCTGACTTTGAAGAAAAACAAAGGCAGCTAAGGATAAGGATGAGTTCCTTTTAAGAAGAAAACTTACTAGTCTATTAGTGGTTATCTAAATGAGGAAAAATCCAGTTCATTTCAGAACATGAAACGGTCTTTCTTTGCCAATTCCTGGTTAGACAGACAGTGGGAGTTAAACCTATCTGTCTGTTCTAGGTGTTAAGAAAGAGGGACTAAGTGTTCCCTAGCCTGTCATCTACACCCTACTTCAGCATCCCAGACAGCAGAGCTGTTGCACTTAGAGCATTTGCAGGACTGCTCAGGAAGCAACTGCTGCACCTTACAAAATGATTCCTGGCAATCAAAGCATGGACAATAATCTACAAATCAACAGTTGACCTAAAATGTTAGTCAGTCAAACAGATTATGACAGAGAAGAGCTGAGAGAGACAGAGACACACATATACACAGAGAGGGAGGGAGGATATGGTATGGGGGTAGTCCAATTTCTGTTGCTGTTGCAAGCACTGAGCAAAAGCAATTCAGGAGAAGAAAGGATTTACTTAGCTTACATTCCCAGGTCTCATTAAGGGAAGTCAGGCAGGAAGCAGCCACCAGGAAGGTATTGGTCCTTGACGGCTCACTCATGTCTATGCTTAAATGGCTTTCTTAGACAGCCCAGGACTACCACGCAGGAAAAGGTATAGCCGACGGTGGAGAGAGCCCTTTTAAATCAATTAACAATCAAGACAGTCCTCTACAGAGAAGCCCATAGGCCAACCTGATCTTCGAAGTCCCTCAATTGAGACAGAGTCCTTTTTCAGGTTAACTCAAGGTTGAGTTGACAGTTAAAACTAATTAGGACAAAGTACTCAGGTTCTCATTTCGTTATTACCCATCCAATTTTGCAAAGACAGAAACACACCAAGGCTGTGGTTGTTTTAGATATTCCTAGATTCATCAACATTGGGTGGCCTACAACTGCCTCTGTCTCTAGCTCTAGGAAATCCAACACCTCTCTTTGGCCTCCACGTATGCTTCACATGGTACACTACAGACAAGTAGGTACACATATATACACAAAAATAAAAATAAATTAAAAGCAACAAGAAAAGATAACAAAATTAGCAAGTGTTCAGTATTGGATGTGGACAACAAAGGCAAAGGTCAAGCAATGAAAACCCTAAGTCTAGCTTGAACAGTGTATCTACTCAGACTGCATACAATAGCATCGCCTTTACTGGAGGGAGGGATGAGATGATGAAGCCAGGTACATCTGAAGCATCCATGGTGATCCAGGTGGTGTGCAACTCTGTGCTTTTCAAAGAGAAAATATGCAATGAGATCAGAGAAAAAAGAAAGCATGTTTGTAGGAAATTAAAGCTCTGATTTACAAAAGGAGACATCAAAGCCAGTGGTAGCAATGCACACCTTTAATCCCAACACTTGGGAGGCAGAGGCAGGCAGATCTCTCTAAGGTCAAGACTAGCCTGGTTGATAGAGTGAGTTCCATGTCAGCCAAGGCTATTCAGAGAAACCCTGTGTTGAAAAACCAAACCAAACCAAAGAAACAAAAACAGAAACAGAAATCTGGGAGACCAAAACTAGACTATGAAGAAAGTAGAAAAGAACTTGGAAATAGTCTAAGCAAGAATAGAACAATGGGGGAAAGAGAAGATCTGGAGTGACAGAAGCACAAAGAGAGGGTTGTGGGTTGGGACAGCAGGTAAGTGGAATAAACACACATACACCGTGGTTTTTGAAAGTTCTAGGTGAGAGAGAGAGAAGAACATGAAAATTGCAACCAGAGGCAACTGAAGGACCACAGTGATTGCGATGTGAGGTGCCTCATCAAAGATGTAGGCTCTGGATTGATTCTGTCAGGGCGGGAGGAATGCATTTGCAGATTTGAAAATGCAGGTACAAGTGGCCTTGGATAGAAGGAAGTGTCTTCATTCTCAAACTGAAATGAGCCAGTGTGCTGGTACATGTGTGAGGTGGTGATTGATAGGTCAAATGGCCTTGGTGTTCTCCATGAAGTCTTCTTGTGTTTATGAACACATAATTTTTTTTAAGTTTGGTGGTAAAATGGACACACAGAAAATTCCTTTGTGTTAGGTTTTTTTGTTGTTGTTGCTGTGAAGAGACACCATGGCCATGGCAACTCTTATATTATGAGGAAAACCTTTAATTGGGCCTTGCTTACAGTTCAGAGGGTTAGTCCATCTTTGTCATGATGGGAAGCATGGTGATATATAGGCAGCCATGGTTCTGGAGAGATAGCCAAGAGTATCTGGAAGGGCAGGCAGGAGAAAAAGGCAGCGAACCAGCAGGCCTGGCTTGAGCTCCTGAAACTGCAAAGCCCACCCCCAGTGACCTCCTTCCCCAAGGCCGCCACTCCTCCTCCCCTAAAAAGGCCACAGGTCCTAGGACTTTCAATAATGGCACTCCCTTTGAGACTACAGGGGTCATTGCCATTCAAACTCCCACAAACACAGTCTTTTAATAGTTCTTAAGAGTATAGTGCAATAGTAGGTGAAGACTCTGTCCTGTCAAGGACTGATGAGAGTACTGACAAGCTGAAGTAAGGAGGGGGCTTCAAGGAACCTCAGAGATAGCTACTAAACAGGCTGCAACCAGCCAGAGGCCCACTGTTGTCTTCTCCCAAAGACTCACTGGAGGCTGAAGCCTGGAGACCCTGTGCTCACATGAATAAGCTTTTCTACTTGTTCTAAGGTAAGATCTTCTGCCATGACAGAGGATACAAGAAAAACTGAACTTGGAGCCATGGGGGTAGAATCTTTTAGTAAATTTAATATTACAGCTACTCCCCACAGCCTACAGGCAAATAAACTCCAGCTGGTATAAACGGTGAACAGCTTTCAAAGGAAAATAATAAAATATATACTCAAGTGTTTACAGAGCCTGAGGAAGCAGAAGCGAGAGAGGAGCATTAGGCAAGGGTTTGTATGGCATTCAGCACTTTGTCTTTAATGTCAGCTCTTGTGCATGTATGATCGTCAACAGCATCTTGTGTTCTTCCACTATAGTCCAGATTCAATTCTGTTCAGCATCACTTCTGCTTTTTTATTCCATCCTGAATATGAACACACAAAGTACCAAGGTAATGAGATGACGTTTGCCTTTGAGAAGCTTATCACCTAGCAGAGGACCAGTTAGGGGCAGGGGGGCAGACACAGATGACATGATCATAGTTGATGGTGGCATGCAGCGTTAGGAATATTGAACCAGTATTTGTGGACAGACAGTGTAATCGGAACTGGTTCAGACACTTAAAAACCTAACAATTCAGTATCAGTTATGATGGGACTTAAAGGCACAGTGGGACCGAAGCTCACAGCTGAAAGTTTGGCCTTGGTTAGGAATCAGGGAGTCTAGATAAGGCTCCCACAACTGAAGGATAGGTAGGGTCAGCCTTGACAGCAGTGAGATTTGAATCCTAAGGGCTGCTATTTACAGAGGCAATTTGCATGTTCAGACAAATTCCTTGAGCACAATTCTCATGTATTTGACAATGAAAACAGTTCATTTTTAAAGTCTCAGAAGCAGTGTGCAAAGCCGGCAGGGTTGAGGCAGAATGTGTGGCTTGTTTTCTGTCTAGCAGCCTAAAGGCTAACTCATTAAAATTCAAGGATGGGTTACATGGTGGGTGGCTGAACAAATGTCTGCCTCACGGAGCAAGCTGAGGCCTTCAAGACATTTCTCCGAGAAGCTAAGCAGCTCTTTGCAGCTGTTCAATAAGATACCACCGTGGTGTACCTCCTCCTCCAGTCCACCTTGTCACATATGGTCATAACAACATCAAGAACAAAAACAGGAAGTTACGATGGATGGGGGCCATGGTTATATCATCTCATGTTCCAAAATAAATGATTTTAAATATAAAAAAAATTTTAACCTGAGTATATTTCCAGTTCCTGGTTTAATCCAAAGGCAAGAATTATTCCAACTAGTTGTATTTTCAGTGCTGGGGTCAACCCTAGGCCTCATATGTTCTAGGTAAGTGCTCCCCATTTCTCCGAGGCATTTGAAGCCTTGCAAAGGGATGCAGTTTACGTCTGGACTGGACTTCCAGGCAGTTTTATCATCTCTAGTGGGTTATACTATTGGAGCAAACAGAGCATCGCAAAGGTGGGTAGAAATCATGGTATTTTCACTGTGGTGCTATTGTGGCTGTATTCTGGGTTGGAGCAAATAAAAACCAATGTGAGAATCTCATTCCTGTTTTGAATGAGATCTAGTATTCTCAGAGGAGGGAGGCATTACAGATGGTCAAAGAGATAAAAATCCAGGATTTTATTAAAACATTGCTCATCACATGTGAGAGTGTATGCACACATGCACAAACATTGCTGTTAATGGATTGTGTATGTTTATACTCCCCTACTCTCTCCACTGTAAAGACCCAGACCTGGGGCCAGTTGTGTAGCTGTGAGCTCCCTTGGGGCTCACATTCTTTTACTTTTGGGGACTGGATCACATACGTAGCTCAGGCTGGCTTTGAAATCCCTATGTACCCCAAGTTGGCCTCAAACTTGATATGCTCCTGCCTCAGTCAGTTTCTTGAGTGCTGGAATGAAAGCATGCATCCTATACCTGGCTCACTATTCAGATTCTTTAAGCGCCTTCACACCCAAAGCAAATAGGGCATCTTGGAGAAATGGCCAACTATGGTTTTGGAGAAGGAAGTGAGAGAGAGGAGCCTGGATCATCTCAAAAGGCCATGCAGCAAGACCAAACAGCTGGAGAGATGGCCCAGCAGGTAAAAGTGATTGCCAAGTAAACTTGATTATCCCAGTATGGTCCCCGAACCCACGTAAAGATGGAAGGAGAGGCCAGATTTCACAAAGTTGCTACCTCTGACGTCTGAAAATGTTTACCCATTACCCCTCCCCACCATCCCATTGCAGCAACAAAAAACTCTGAAGTCCCAAGGGGCTGGAGGAGTCATACTTGAAGAGATTTTTATAGGCCACAAAAAGAGTACTTGCCTAGCAACCAGGAGGCCATCCCTATCACCACAACAAACAAGTGAGACAGTATAGAGGGCCTGCTGGAACATTCCAGCGGACTAGCTTTGAAAATAGAAAATCAGAGGAAATAACGCAAGATGAATTGCATTTTTGCAGTACAGAACACACCACCATATAACCACAGGGAAAATGAGGTGACATTTAAAAAGGAAATTTCAGAGGTTAAATACACTGGCTGCTCTTCCAAAGGTCCTGAGTTCAATTCCCAGCAACCACACGGTGGCTCACAACCATCTATAATGAGACCTGGTGCCCTCTTCTGGCGTGCAGGTGTACATGCAGGCAGAACACTGTATACATAATAAATAAATACATCTTTGAAAAAATGATGGAAAGAGTATTATCCCTTAAAAAAAAAAATCTAAGTTTTCCAACTAGCGAATACCAAAAGAACAGCAGAAATGAAGGCATCTTCTAGGCCACTGGGTAAGGCCTAGAAAATTACTGTATCTGTGCACTGGTACTCAGAGGCCAAGAGCATGGCAGTAAGACCGCGTGTGCGTCTTATGGTATGTGCCTTACGATGGGAGAAGCTAGGCCCTCCCTGGATGTCTTTTTATGGCTCTGGTGATGGAACCCTGAGTCTCACACAAGCTTAGCCTGTCTCCGTTGCTACACTCCTCCTCACCCTCCTTTCCAGATTTACACAGTAAACACCTAACGTCCTACCTCAGAATGTGACTGGATGTGGAGGAGGACATTCAAGTGATGCACTGAGAGCCCTAACTCCACCCGAATGTGGGATTTTAAAAAGTTGTTTCCCTGGAACCTAAACTGTTTTGGTTGGGCTCTCAGTCTCCACCCTCCCCTTCTAGCCTGGGGCTACAGACATGTACAAGCATGTACTGCTTCTGTGTGTGTGCTGGGCACCTGAACTCAGCTCCTCATGTTTGCACAGGGCCCATGGAGCCATATACCTCTAACAATGAGATTTTAAGAAGACATTCAGGTTAGGGTGTTGCTCAGCGGTCTAGCCCTTGCCTACCATGCATGAAGCTGTAGGCTCGGGTTCCAGAACCACAAAAGAAAAATAACCAAAAAAAAGGAAACACGAGAGTCTTCTTTATAAGAAGAGGCCATTGGGAGGTAGGTACAGGGACACGTGGAATGACACAGCTGCGTTACAGTGGTTTAAGTTGCCAGCTTGTAGTGTTTTGCTGTGGCAACCCAGTAGATTCACAGAGCAGCCTTGCCTCAGAGCTCGACAAGAGCTGAGCTCCGGCTCCCACCGCCAACGTGGAAATAAGACAACGTTGGGAAATGTCAAGCAGCATCAGAAAAGAGTATCAGCATATGCAGTATGGAAGCTCCATAGGACAAACAACCCAGTTTCTTTAACAAATGAGAAGTTAAGAATAAAACGCTTCAGAGATCCATCAGTCAAAGGTGTGAAACTAATTTACATTCCTCAAGAGTTTAAAAGTTAGGAGGCAACTAGACTTTTGGATGGTAATTACTTGGTCAAATTATGAATTGTTTTGGGGAAACACTGGCCATAGGGTTCTGATAAGAAAAAGACATCATGTATTTTATACCAGGGAGATAGAGTCTGTCCTGGGGGTAGAAATTAGTAATCTAGAGAGAGGCAAAATGAGGTTGGCTGTCAACTGGAGCTTGCTGAGTTGAGTGATGTGTAGCAAGGTGCTGTCATTTTGTCTGCTGAGTGATGCGTAGTGGGGTGCCCTCATTTTGTTCATTGTGTGTGCATTAGTTTTGCAAACAAACTGTACCACCTCTCACTGCAGTTAACACAGGTGCAGATTTCCTATCTGGAAAGAGGAACATCACCACACTGGCACCAGGCGGCTACAGCAAACACGCCTTTCCTTTCTTCCCTCGCCACTCACGAAGAAACAAGGGATGCCCAGGAAACACCAGCATAATTAAGCCTGGGCTGCTGAAGGGGGCAGAAGCTACTGGATGTCTTATGGAGTGACACTGCTTTCCTAATAGGGGACCTCAGACAATCTATTAGGTATTTGGACACCTGCTCCCGAGGCCATGTGCATGAGAATGCTTGATGCAATGGTCACTTCCTATAAGCCACTTCAAAAAAGAATGTGAAGCAATCAACACCTCTGCGAATTTCTACATTGGAAGCGAGTTCTTGGCAACGGTAGTTTCTGCAGTATGTTGTTGTTCAGTGCTAGGGGACTGGTTGGGGTAGATTGCATTGCTTGCGTAGGGGAAGCCCAGCTGGAGTCCAGAAGGGCAACCAGCAATGTGCTGGTGACATCATTAGTCACATTCTGGAGCTCAGGGAAGGAAGCCAATCTGGTAAATTAACGAAGACGTGTTCACTCAGGACACAGCGAGTATTCTTGTTTCAATTCTTTAATTCTGTCTAGTGGTAGAATGTTTTAAAGGCCTTTAAAAGAAAGTGGTTATGTTTCCTGGGAAAGAAAAGCAATAAATCAATCCCAAACCGTCACAGCACTAGGTTTGAAGCATGGGTGCATGTAACGCACAGGCCTGAACAATCTCTCAGTGGGTGCTTTATTCCAGGAAGGAAAATGAAACCTGCATATCTGTCTCTCGAAAGTAGCATTCGGATGTCATTGGGATGTGTGCAGCAGTCAGACAGGCAACGTAGGGAACCCTGTCATCCTTTCTCAGATGCTTTCCTCGGGGAAACAATTTGATTTTTATCCTTTCAACAGCGTAGAGTTCATGCTGTGTGGAATCACACAAATTTGTTTACATTTAAATAATCTCTACCCTACCTGGCTTGTCAAGATAATTTCGGTCATACATGAGTCACTTCATGAATTTGTTTTTGAACTATTAATAATATGAAAACTGTAGACATTTTCTTTATGTGAGATGGAAAACAAACAAACAAAAAACCCCACCAAACTTCTAAGTAAGAACGAGAGATTCAAGCCTGTATGAAAAATTATCTTCCAGGCTGAGAAGATGGCTCAGTAAGTGAACTGAGTACAGATCTCCAGTACCCACACACAGCCAGGTGTGGCAGCACACACCTTGAACCAAAACAGAGGGCAGGGTGGTGGGGAGAGGCCATCAGAGTAGAGGGGGCAAACCCAGTAGGTTCCCAAGGGCTCAGTAGCCAGCTAGTCTCCAAGTCCAGTCAGAGACCCTCTCTAAAAGAGCAAGGCACAGAGCGACTGAGGAAGAGATCGACACTGAGCTCTGATCTCCACACAACACATGCACACACACCAACACAGATACAGCTCTTCCATGCTTCACCATGAATGCCTGTCCTTGAAAAGTTCGTACTCACATAATTCCTTAGTGTCCTTTTCACTTGTTTCTAGGTAGAGCAGTTTAAGAAAATGCTTATTCGTATCCCTGTGTATGTCTTTGTCTATGACATGGACATCTGGTAAGCCCCTGAACACACACTGGATGTATGCTTATACTGTAAAATCTGGCTAAGGCATCTATTTGTTAAAGACAGTAACAACAAAACATCGCTGACACTGTAATAACAACAACAACAAAACAAAACCTGAGGGAACAGCTTGCTGAGAAAGCAGGTCACCACACCCAAGGGTCACAGTACAGACGCATGTCACCCTTTTCACAAATACGCAGGTGAATAGCCCCTGGGTCCTTGAGGTACCAATTGTCTCATTTTGTCGTCATTTTTGGTTCAGTATTACTTTTTGGCCTTATTTTGAGTAGCTAGACCCTTGGTTTTTCCAGCATTCTGAAGCACAAACATAAAACAAGTATGACACATGCTTTCTAGAGAATTCTATAAGCCACTTAGAATTTTACCTAGTAAACATAGCTTCTTGGCATGGGGGGGTATGGCTCAGCAGTAATGAGCATTTGCAGCTGCTGCAGGGGACCCAGGTCCAGTTGCCAGCATCTGTATGGATTCTGTTTAAACCATCTTTAACTCCAGTTCCAGGGCGTCTGGTGCCCTCGTCTGGCTGCTTGGGTTCATGTGCTACAGATACATACATTTAAGCAAAACATGGACATATTTAAAAAAAAAAAAAGCTTCTTGGGGCTGGAGAGATGCTCAGTGGTTAAGAGTTCTTACTATTCCTGCAGAGGACCAGAGCACAGCTCCAATCACCATGTCAGGAAGCCCGCAAGTACAGCACCTCCAGTTCTGGGGGTGCCTGCTCTGTCTTCCAAGGGCAGCATTACCCATGTGTGCGCGCGCGCGGGTGCGCACACGCACGCGCGCGCACACACACACACACACACACACACACACCCCTAAATAAAAAAGAAGTCACTTTAAAAAAAAAAAAAAGGATAGCTTCTTTCTATAAATCCTTTTCTTATTCTACTGGGCAATAATTATCCTAGGATAACTCCTTTGCATTTAAATGGTTTTCTACCAGTAACTGTCAAATATGTATGTTCTTTTCATCTGTCTGGATATATATATCAATTAAGTATACTTATTAAATAAGTATCATCCCAGGGGGAAAAGATGAAATATTTAGGAAACAGTGTACAGCATATTCATAAGTGATTCCAGGGTGGTGGGTCAGGATGGAGTCAACTAAGAAAAGCAAAGTTGAATTCAACTCTCTCTCTTACAGCATGTGTGGCACTAATATGGAACAACCTGCCATCCTATCCTGCCTTTCAACACCACCACCCCCTCTCCCATCCCTGTTTGCGTGCACTCCCAAGAAGGGCTGAGTGGTGGCGTCTGGCTGCATTAGGCCCACACTAGGGTAGGGAGGAGCTTCTCAAGGAGCCAAAGTTTCTGAAATCTTACACCATTTGCTGCTGTTCATCATCAGTAACCCCAGACCCATGTACCTATGCAGAAGGCTAGGTTGGAAAAGAAAATCTGAAGAAATTCATCTTACAACTTTCTCTGAGGAGATCAGAAGGTAGGTGTGGGCCGCACCAGAGATATAAAATGATCCTTGGAAATAATGGTCTCCAGTGAGTCTTCCAAGGTGAGACTAGAGGGAAAGCCCTGTCCCTTAGAAAACACAGGGCCTGCCAAAATGTTTCTGCATGCACACCTGCGCACCTCCAAACTCCCCTTTTGCCAATGGGGCTTTCTGTTACTTCTGGAGGCAGAAAGAACAGATATTGACAACTCACTGAGGAAGCTACCACTGAAAGAGCCAGCAACTGGAGAGAACAGGTCTTTAGGGTCCTCGCAAAAGCTAGAAATAGATGGATATACAATTACATCACTTCCCTGTGAGTGCGGGGGATACAGAGCCCCAAAGGGGAACTTTTCTGTTTGAAATGAAGTGAGTAAGTTACTGTGCTGCCGATTAGGTGGGAGGCTGACTCACTGGAACTTAACACCGTCATTTTTAAAATTTAACCTCAGAATCCAGAAGGCAGCCATCTAACCACTTATTAGAAGTATTTTTAGCTCACCAGACAGAACTCACAAGATATGGGTCAGTGCAACCAGACAGAAGAGAAAGGGTGGCTTCAGGCACCATGGGTGCTAGGCACTTGGTGCTCCAGGATAAGCAGCTATTTTTACCAGCTTCTGAAAACATTCATTCACGCCAGATATTTCACTAACACACCAAGAGGTCACTCAACTCTTTGGCCATGAATCAAAGGGGCCACGGAGTCTGCAGTGGTCCCAGCCCATCGCAGAGGGCTGGACACCTAGAACAAGAGCAGCCTAACCTCAAGGCCCGGCTTCAGTTCCCAGTATGTTTTCTCTGACACAGGTGTCCACACGAAACCCAAGCGTGTCCTGTCCATTTTAGACATTTATATAAGCAAAGGCCAGCCAGTCTTTCCTGGGTGCTGAAGCCTATTTTCTCTCCTAGCCCATTCCTTGATGCGTGGGCAGCTAGGAAAAATTTGGTCATCTCCAAACCAGCAGTTGTAGAGGAAAATTTAAATATTGTTGTGTAATAAAAATAATTGAAATAGTAAAAGAAACAGTCGATTTAAGATCGTTCCAACATCCACCCGTCACTCTCTGCAGCATCACCAGCTCTCTCACTGGAGGTTATAAAAATAATTTTTTAAAAAAATTGTTACTGGTGTAAGCAAAATAGACTGTAAATGTGTTCTATGGCAGAAACCACCAAAGATGTGATGATACTTAAGACACAGAAGTATAAGAAGTAGGCCAGGGCTATGGTTTAGTTGTGGAGAACGTATATAATAGTCGTGAACCTCTTGTTCAATACACACACACACACACACACACGTGATGGGAGTAGGAGGAATGAAGGGAGAGAGAGGGAGTAAGAAGGAAGGAAGCAGAGAGAATGGAGAGGAGTGTAGGGGGAAGAAGAGGGGGAGAGTAGGAAGGGAGAAAAGAGAGAAACAGAGAGAGAGACAGGCAGTCACAGTAAGAAACAGCTCCCTCCTCAATGTCACCAGGCTGAAGCATCATAACAGAGCCAGGTGTAATGGGCATATAGGTGTCCAGTGTTCTGTGGGTAAAAGAAGAGGAAATAGCTATGGGTAGACATGGCCAGCTGCTTTCTAGAAGAAACGGTACTTCACTGCCTTTGCAAAGTCCCATGGGACTTAAGCCAAAGGGGATCCTGTAAGTGGAGAGGAAGGAATTCTTGCCACAGGAATCAGATAGGAAGCCTTGTGACCTGCTGAGGAATGACTGCCTCCCAGTATGGCTAGATTCTTCCATAATGAGAACTTTGTGCTTAATTCTAGACAATAAACTCTTGATTTAAAAATTTAAAGATTTGAGGGCCAGCAAGATGGCTCGGAAGGAACAGGTGCTTTCCTCTGAAGCCTACCAACCAGATTTTAGTCCCCTGAAATGTAGAAGGAGAGAACCAACTCCTAAAAGTCATCCTCTGACCTACCTCCACATGTGCACAATAACACACATGCTTGTATACACACAGATTCAGACACACACACACCCACACACCCACACCCACACACACCACATAACTGGGAAGATGGCAAAGCAGTTAAGAGCATTTGGGGCTTTTGCAGAGGACCCCGATAATTAAACCTGGTACTCACAGGATGGCTCACAACCATCTCTGACTCCAGTTCCAGAGGATCTGACGCCTTCTTCTGGTTTCTGCAGGCACTGCACACACATACAGGTAAAACACTCATGCACAAAACTTTGAACCGAAAATAAGTCTTAAAAAGAAGAAGAGAGAATTAGGTAAAATTCAAGGTAGTGCCAAAGGGAACAGGGCAGAAAGATTAAAACAAAATAGTAATTTCAAAAGAACGTATGTGAGGCTGAAGAGATGGCTCATCAGGTGAGACACTTTGCTGCCAAACCTGATGCCTGAGATTAATCTCAGGGACTCAAGTAGCAGAAGGGAACTGACTTTTGCAAGCTCTCCTTTGGCCTCCATACATGGCCCATGGCACACAAAGAAATAACTTCTTATAAAAAGGAAATGTAAGTGAAATAACCTGAGAAGTTAGAACTGCTAGAGAGAAGAGATTTGGAAACAGTGCGAGGATCCCCTCAGGAGGCTGAGGCTCATTTCACAGCGCTGCTGGGCTATCAGGAGACACTGTGGAGAGGAGTCAGTCCGCACAGGAAGGTGATGCTAAGAGCCACCACAGTGAGGGGAACTCAGAGCCAAGTGCAGTCTGTGGGGGAGGGGTAGAGAAGAAACCACTAACCTCCTTTAATTGAGTCTCCATTTCGTTTTATAGGGATTCAGCTTGGGGGACAGTTCAAAAATGGCAGAGAAAGAACCTTCAAAAATATGTTTGTGCAAAATAAATCAAACAAAAATAGCACTGACAAAAAGCAAAAAATACAAACCCTAAACAAACAAACAAAGCACCCAACCAAACAAAATCAACCCATAAAAATTACCTTTTACAAAAACATAAAAAATGAACCATCTGGGAGCTGGAGAGATAGCTCAGTGATTTAGAACACTGGTTGTTCTTCCAGAGGTCCTGAGTTCTATTCCCAGCAACCACATGGTGGCTCACAACTGTCCGTTATAGGATCTGAGGCCCTCTTTTTTACAGGAAGACAGACCACTCATATACATACACAAATAAATGCTAAAAAGAAAATGAACCATCCCTGTCATTCTCTGTGCACTTAAGAAGAATTGTGGTGCCTACACTCCGATGGTGTGTGAGGCTGAGTTGCTTGCCTCCTTTCCTTCCTAACCTCAGGGCACACTGAAAACCAACCACCTTAAAAGACAATATCCATGAGAAACAGCTGCCTACCAATCACCAGAAGGTAGAGCATTGGTTTGGAGACCTTTGGGAAGCCACACATGGAGAAACATAGTTAGCCTGTTTTAAAACTCAGGAAAGGCTCTTTTCTTAGAATTTTTAATTATCTGGGCTGATTTTGCGATATAAACAGCTCTGTCTCATGGGCATTTGTCAAAAATAAATTAGCAGCAGTTATACAATATCATGGCTTTCGGTAGGGTAACAAGTTGGGGCAGACAGCAGCTGACTAAAAATCTTAAAAGAGAAGAGGATAGGCTGTGTGAAGAGGATGTGTGAGAAGTGTCAGTACATCTCTAGGACTCTAGGCCTCATGCCCATGGTGGACACTGTACATGTCAAGAAGGCCTGAGAACATCCCGGGCTCTCCCTTTGGCTGACCTTGAAGCACTACACAAAGTGTAAATTAAGGCTGGCTTGCATTTAACCTGCCTGCTGGAACATGGAGCTGGCCCTCAACACATGAAAATGCCAGAATCCCCAGTGATTGAAGGCATTTCAGGAACCCTCTTGCCTCACTGGCTGACCAATCAGCAGAACCCAGAATGGTAAACAGGTCCATAGCTGTAAAGCCAGGTCAAGCTTGAATGACAAAGAAAAAGATACAAGAGCTAAAGGAAGAAAGTGACATGAAACTGAACTGTAGTTTCTCAGCAGAAACTACAGAGACCAAGGCCACGGAAAGGTATGGGATACCTCCTGCATTGTTCCTGGGTGTTTGGGGGGGGGGTCCCAGAGGCACGTAAAACTGTACAGGCCACAGGCCAGTGGTCTTTGTTGCCCACCAGAAAGAGGCAATAAGACCCTGTTTCTGAAGATAGCCATGTAGTATGGTTGCAGGACACAGAGAAAACAGGCTGTCACTGAGCCAGCGCTCCCTCCCTGCTGGCGAGGTGGTGCCAGGGGAGAGGAGCCATCAGCGATCTCCCCAGCTGTGGAACTCACAAGCTCCATGACCAGCCTGCCAGGCAGGATGAGCCACTGGCACAAAAGTACAACTGTGATGGAGAGAACCGAACCTACAGCCTCCTGATTGATCTGAAGTCTGCTCCACAGGAGGGATTCAAGGCTAATGCTATAAACCTGGTCCAAAACCGGTGTGCAGATTTCTTCGTCTAAAGCTGAAATTTGGAGCTGCACTTTCCTAATATTTGTAAAACCTTAAAACCAGCAGTTACCCAGCCAACCATCTCACTAAGGCTCGGCTTCCTTCTGCGTCACAGCATCTTCCACAAGTGGGTTGTGACTGGGCTGTAGGGGCAGTGGGGGAGATGGGAGTGGCCATGGCTTCTATCAGGTGTCCGTGGGGCCGGAATGTCCAGCAGGTGTCCGTGGGGCTGGAATGTCCAGCAGTTGGGCATCTGGAGACAAAGAGTGGGGAGACACTTGGAACCCTTCTCAGCAGGGGGCAGACAGGCCACGTTTTCAGATCCCCTTGGTTCTGTGGCCAGAAATTTCCTCAAGTAGTGAGAAACAAATGAATCTCACCCACTGAGGACTGGCAGCTGCTTCTATTTTCCATTTGACCCAACTAACTTGTTCCTATTGCAGGCAGCCGAAGCCTTCTGTCCTGGACCAGCAAGGACGATACAGTCGTGGTTTTCTTGCCTGGACCATAAGTGATTTGGAAGACATCCCTCAGAGGCACTGCAAAATGGCTATTCTTATTAGGCAGAGTAAGCAAAGGGCCACCCCGCCCTCCAAGCTGCCCAGGCTGCCCAGGCCGGAAGAGCAGGTACGCTAGCAGCCTGTATCACCCCTGGAAAAGCCACACTGTAGACAGGAGAGCACCATTTGCTTCCAACATTTTCGTAGTTCCCTCTTACCGATCAAACCAGATTGTAATCCAGATTAGATTTCCTCTTGAAGTGTCCACTGAGTTAGGGAGCTGGGTGTGAGTCTCATTTTATAGCATAAGAAAACAGGAGGGTGTGTGGTCCTGTGCCTAGATGTGTTTATCCGTCACAGTTTGACCTGGAGAGAATGGTCAGGCCCTAATTTCCACAAGCTGAGAAAACTGTATGATGGAAGCAAGCATGTAACTCCCCTGCAAACTCTGTACATGCTCAGAACACTCAGAACACACCAGCTCACTCTCCTGACTTCCCTACAGAATCCTATTAGCTGCGTACTTTCCAGTCTCCTGTGTTGGCCTTCTCCACAATCCCACAGCACAGTGTCATTGTCCAGTCTTTTCTAAGATGGAGTCTAACAAAGTTTCTATGAGAGAAAGAAAAACCGAATAGCTCAGTTCAGATTCCTGTTCTCTACACAGGGTGGCATCTTGTTTCCTTGAAGCATCTTCAGAACGCACTAGCACAGTACTTACCATGTTTAGCTGTTTCCATCACTCCTTTGGAGCATTCTGGGAGGGAGCTGAATTTGTTTGTCCTCCTGGGAAGGTCCTGGCCCCAGGAACACCTTGTGCTAACCTCCCCGGGTGGGCTGACCTCTGGGAAGGCAATGACTGGGGTGATGAGCAACGTCTGTGTAAAGGAGAGCTGGCTTTGTTGTATCGTTGAGCACGGTTTGAGTGAGATTGCACATTTGTTTCAGATGCCTATCATCTACTAACTCTAAATGAAACATTTTTGTTTTCCATTAAAAATTTTCTTGCTTAAAAGATTTTTTCTTTTACTGTTAAACGATTTAAAATTTAGAGGAAATTTTGCGAGAACAGCACAAAGATCTCCTCTGGGTCTTCACCCGTATCCATCAATTTTGCTTGCTTTGCTGTATTTTCTTCCTCACTCTGAATATATGTATACATACCCCACGCCATGCACTATTTGAAGGCATTTGCAAACACAATGCCCCTTCATTTCTAGACACCTCAGGGTGCATTTCCTAAGAACAAAAATGTTCTCTCACATAACCACGGTTTCAGTTTTAAGACTTAGGTCTATAATTCATAAGCAAATCTTACTGATCCAAGACTTATGCTAGGGTCATGCATCATATTTGGTTATCTGCTTAGTTTCCCTCCATCTGTGTCTCACTCGGTCTTCCTCTTTTGTGGCTTTGAAGACTCTAGGAAACCTCGGGTGTTTCCTCCAGGTGGGTTAGTCTGCTGTCTCTATGTAGGGCTAACTCAGGTTGTGTGCTATCATAAGAAACTCTGACATATGTGTACCACTAGATTTGGGTTTAACTTGGCCTCAGTGAGCACAGTGATACCTCTTCTTAAATATATTTGTCTGTCTGTGTGTGTGTAGAAATATACATATAATATATAATACATATATATGTATATATATTATATATAATACATATATACATATACATATATATACATATATATAATATAATACATATATATATGTATTATATATTATATGTCAAAATAAACTTTTCATCAGGCAGGCTTTCTCCTAAAATTTCAGAATAGATTAGAAACTTATTATCCACGTCTGTTTTTGGAGAATCTGAGAGTTGTAGACATTTGAGAAAACTCCCATCTCCTCTTGCGTAACCTCTCTTCACAGACATAGCTCCAAGCAACAGTTGTTTTATACTCAAAAGCCCACAATGACCACGTGTGATAGCATCCGCACTGTGCCTTCCTCTCCTGCAACAGTTGAGTGCTGGCAGCGTTACTGTTGTAGAGGCTGAGGGGCCGCCACGCCTCCCTTGTTTTAAGACAAGGTCACACAGCCCGAGCTGACTGCAGACTCGCTACATAGTTGAAGCTGACCCTGAACCCCGATTCTCCCACCTTCACCTCCAGAGCGATGAAACTGCAGCAGGTGCTGCCCTGGCCGTGGCTCCCGTTCTTTGGCTGTAAGAACCAAAACTACCAAGAGCCACCAAGAAGTCGGAAACGGTCCTTGTCAGTGCTACACATGCTCTCATCTGGGCTTGGGAATGGGATGTTTGAATACTTGGGCCACTGGATGTATTTCTACTGGATGTATTTCTCTGCTTACAAACTTGAGAGCTTAACTACTTGTAAAAAGTTCAATTCAGGTGCTCAGCAGTATGAAGCATCCTGTACCCATTTACCTAGAATGCACTAACAAATACTTGGAATCCAATTGGGCAAATGTGTTTTTCATGTTAAATTCCTTTCTTCTTAAACATTACAAACAGCTCTCAAGTTCTATCTTCTCTCCCATTTGTTATTCTTCCATCTTGATTTTTTTTTCCTTTTCTTTTCAGTAAGTGCTTTAAAACTTAGGGCATGGAACACCTTTAACAGCATGCATTTCCACTTCATTCTTGGCTTGCCAGTGTTCTCAAGGCCCTCTGAATTCCAACATAACCTCGGTGGCTTCTGTATTCCTTCAAAAAACATTTTTTTAATTTTGCTTGATATGTTCTGCCACTGCCTTTGAACTCAAGAATAGGTTCTCAGCTGGTAATATGCACAGAAACCCCAAGGTGACTGAACTCAGGTGCGGGTTATGGGTCAGTAGGTCTGCAGCAGGTTTGCCATTCTGCATTTTTGTCCAGTTCCCAGACAACACGGATGGTTGTGATGGTCTGGGGACCTTGAGTACCATGGTGCCAGAGGACTTGACCATGAATTGAATTTGGAGATAGATCAGAAGGGGAATTGGTTTCACAAGAGGGACCAGGAGGGCAAAGACAGCAACTGCCTTCAGGAGAGTGTGAGTGCCTCAGTATGGCTGCATACTAGAGTGGAAGGAAGCTGAGCACTGCAGGGCGCACCACAGTCTCAGCTACTCAGGAGGCTGAGCGGGGAGGGTCACTTGAGCCCCGGAAACTGACGTCAGCTTTGGCTACAGGGTGAGATCCCATCTTTCTTTCTTTGGCCCCCTCCCCAGTCCTGGGTTAATTGCACTATTTATTATGTGAAAGACAACAACCTGGCCTGGTGATTCATGCTGGTAATCCAAGCACTTGGGAGGTCAGAGGGAGGATGACCGTCACAAGTTCAATGCTACCCTGGTCTGCACAGCTAGTTCTAGGCCAGCAGGGACCACACAGTGAGATCGTCAGGAAAAGGGGGAGGGGGTAGAGACAGAAGAGATTATTTCCTATAAACTGGCATTATAATATCTGTGTCCTACTCAACTCCATTTTAAATCTAAGCTCTACTGGACTGATCTCTTCCGTACCTCTATCAGTCAGGGGACCTATGTACACACTTGGAGAAGAGACACAGCAGTGTTCATTAAAAGGAACTGGCCCATGTGCTTGTAGGAGCCAGAAAACCCATCCTTTATAGGCCTGGCTGGCTGGCAGGCTGGGGTCAGAAAAAGACTGGTGCTGTGGTTTGGATCTGAAGGCCATCTGGATGTAGAATCTCCTTTTCCCGGGGTATGGGGTTGAGCATGCGCAGGGAAGGAGGGGTGAGAAAAGAATCTGTCTTTTGAAGTCTAAGCCTGCAACTGATTGAATAAGGCCCTCCCACTTATGGCAGATAATCTCCTTTACTCAATCTACTGATTTAAATATAATCTCATCTTTGAAAAAATACCTTAAGCACGACCTATATTGGTATTTGAGCAAATATCTGAGTGGTATGGCCTAGCCAACGTAACCCACAAACTTGTCCACCACAGTATCCATCTCATCCAGTTGTTGAGGATTAAGTGATTAAAAAAAGGTCATGTGACAGAAGAGTCGAGGCAGTGTTTTTAAGTCCTTTCTAAATGGCATGACTTAAAATGACTTCAAGATTACTTATAAGCAGAAGCTGGGAACTCCGTTCTCTTTTCCAGCTTGAAAGGTAGATGGAGGCTAAGAAACCTGAGAAGCAGGACACTGAAAAAAGACGCTGTAGCCAAGAGGGCTGGTGCCCTAGGCTCAGCTGCAAAGGGGTAGCCCTCCTGTAGTCCAAACCCCGTTGTCCTGGAATTGGCAGACGTTCCTCACCTGCCCTGTGTGAGAGGAAGTGCTCAGCTACTGAATTCAGGACTTAGAGAAAGGGTAAGGAGTGAGGGGGGCAGGGGGGAAGAGAGAAAGAGGGAGAAGTTTCTTTTTCCTGTCACAAAACAAGCTGAAGGTGACGAGCCTGCTGGCTTATCAGGTGGCTAAGTGGCACACACTTGCCTGGGTGTCATCCCACTGAACATGTGCCATGGAGCTGTCAAGCTGTGGCAAGAATCCCTCCATCAGCATGTGAGGAAGTTGCTTGCTGGTCCTGAGGGGAGAGTTCTGTCGTTCCATCACCATGTGGGTTCTGGGGCTCTAACTCAGTCAGCATCTGTTGAGCCATCTCCCTGGCCCCTGGATAGACTATTGAAACATGGAAACCTTGGACCACGAGCTTTGGTTTAAAGAGCTGCAGAGATGGCTATGTATATGCATGGCGCCCCGCGGAGGCAGGGGCTACACCTGCCCCTGACAGGCATGTACTGATCTTACGAGAGACACAACTGTTGATGAAATTCCCGAAAGGTCGTCAGTTCTGGGTAAAGATCAAGTGACCATGTGTTAAAAATCCTTGCAAAGTAAATCCAAGACCTCAGGGCAGACAACAGTTACATTCCTAGAAAATTCACCACACACTAACGTCAGGTAGAAACCACAGACTCTCTCTCAGCTTAGATCATTAAAGACAGGTTTATCACTCTGTGAATGTCAGGTAGGGCAATTAAAGGGCACACAGCCAAGGCTCTGGGCATTCAGTTCCACAGGCACCAGGGTGTGTCTCCTGGCATCCCTGGCCCAAATCCCGACAGTGTGTTGAGGCCAGTGTTCTCACCGAACAGGGTGCTAACTAAAATCTTGCCGCGCTTCCAAACTGCTGCCATCTGTAATGACCTCAGTTTACCGTTTGTCACTGAAAGACTCCCTATCTGACTAAACGCAACCAACAAATCATGCAGCACCAGGAAGATGTGCAAGGTAAATGCAAAAAGTTTATTGCACCAAGTGTCACAGAAAAATGGATCAAAATAATACATGAATGTTGTTTTAAGAAAAAAAATTCCACACACTGACACTGGTATCCATTCAACTGATTTAACAGTCCTATCAATTTCTCTTAATGAGAGATCAATAATAACACATTCCAGAATTTTCTCTCTTTTAAAACACTGAAATTTAAACATAATGCAAACGTATGTTCCAGGTGTCCACCAAATTTTAACATTAAAAAAAATTAACATTCAGAGTAGGCTGCTTGATTTAGGCAAAAACTGTATTAAAATGTTTTCTCCACCAAGAACAATAAAAACAAAGGTTTCACATTAACTAAAGGAAGTCGTGGATCTTTGCGATTTAATGATGAAAGTATGAGTGAACTTAATACCCGAGCGTGCATCAGTGGACAAGTCCAAACATTTACCAGAATCTGAGGGTTGTTTTATATTCTTTATGTACATCCAACTAATGAAAAATCTAAAAAGCTACAGGCCAGTTTATAAAATCCAAAGACCCGATATTAAGAGCTCAGATAGTTTAGTATCATTTAGCAAGTGGGGATTTTCCTCCCTCCAAAAAAGTTAATTCTGAAAAATACAGTAAGTTAAAAAGTTGTGATGTGTAAACGGCAGCTCCATGAGGCGTGAGAAGATGAGTGACTCTCCGTATAAAACAGCACACTTCTGGAAGATGGGACAAAGCTGTACAAAAGCTACTTAACACTGATAACATGTGAAGCTTTGGGATTATGCACAAGTATGGAAGCTACATTTTCAATTTTCATTGTCATGTTTTTAGAACATATACAATTACCTATACATTCATATCACTTATCAACTTATCAAATATAAAACTGCAACATGCTAAGAAAGAGGTCATCACAGGAACACATACATACTTCTGCTCTGCCGTGGCCCGGTAGCCTGCTTCATCAAACAAGCAGGGTGCTGCCAAAGTGACACTCAACAGGTAAGACTTAAGAGCTGAAGAAACCCTAGCGTAGGTAGAATCCTGTCAGCTGAGGTAGATTTCTTTATTTAAACATTAAAATGTGTTTTTTTTTCCCTTGAGTTGGGCCTCAGAGAAGGTGAGATCCCTTTTTGGACTTCGGCTATGACAAATGGAGCCATCAGCAGTAGAAGATGTGGGTTCAACACATGTCCATGAGATGTTTTGCTTGTTTTTTCGCTTCTGAGAAGAGGCTGGATTTAAGACAAAGAAAACGTGGACACCCACCCCACAACTTAGGAGCCAGGAGAAGAGTAGCCATGTCTTTCTCTGTAACAGCAAACGAGGGTGGGGCACCAAGAGGACCCACGTGACCTGTCCAGTTTCCCACCAGCTGTTCTTCTAAAACTTGAAACATTAGTTTAAGAGGCAGATTTGAGTTTTTTTCAGGCTTCAAAGGGCTGGGCTAAGTTTTTATGCACGAGGCCGAGAACCAACCTGTCCATAGCTCAACCCCCGAGTCTGGCTGTCAGCATATTACTACAGCTACATGAGAACCGAACCGACTTTGTATTGAGTTATTTTCTCTAAAACCTCAGAAGATGGTGAGGCAGTCTTCACAAGCAAATGAGAGAAGCCAGGAGAAAGAAGGGGAGAGGTCTGTGTTGGCAGGATGGAGGGCTCTGATATCTGCTCTGACAGCTCATTCACACAGAGGAAAAACAAGTGTCCGGAAAGCTGAGCCACAGGTGGAGCCCCCTGGCAAATGATGACACCCTGGAGCCAGGAAACTGAAACCAGCAAATAAATGTCAGGTAGTAGAAAATGGAAAGATAGTTAAAGGAATGGGACACTTCAATTTTGTGAAACACATAAAATGGAAATGAAAGATCTTAAGTGCCTTGAAGCGCCATCTATTTTCACTTATCACAGAAAGTGAGAGTGAGCCCAGACCCATGACTAACATCGGCATTTGTCCTCAGTAGCATGGGGAGCAGAGTCTCAACTGTAATGAACAGGGATAAGCATGTCACATGATCAGGGTTTTACCAGATATAAACTATGAAGTCACCTGAGCCCCTCGAAGCTTTGCCCCATTCTCAGGCCTGGTGACAGGCGGGAAGCTGAGGGGCTGACAGGGGCTCACGTACTTGACTGGCTGCTGTCTTTGAAACACCAGATTTTGTTTTTTGTTTTTAAAGTCTTAACACAGACTATTTTATGTTCAGTAAACTAAGGTTCCTTAGGGTTAATGACCAATTGGGCTTTTACAGTTCTTCACCTTGATAACTTTGATAAGTAGCCAAGTTAATTTCTGGAAAGATGCTTTTCTGAGAGTACTAAAGAGGATAAAAAGTGCAGAGATGATGGTGTAAAAGCTGAGATTGCACACGGATCACTTCTCAATGTCCCAGCTGCCTGCTTTCGGTCAGAGCAGCGGCAGAGTTCCCTCCCCAGCATGGTCAGTTATCTGCAGGGATGGCCAGGAGGAAGGAGACCTGGGCTGGAGAGCTCAGCCACAGAAGCTTGCCTGAGCTCATGGAAACAACTTTGGTAAAAGGTCTTTCAGGAGAAGGCTACAGACACTAAAGCCAGAAACAAGCACCCAGTCTTCGCACACACCCGCCAAAGCTGTCCACAGCACCTGACGGGCGGGTGCTGCACTCATCTTGGGCTTACTGCACCAGCAATCCCTCTCAGACCTGCCTGTGGTTGCGCTGGAACCACAGTAAGCTCTGAGAGGAGACAGCCATGGGCGTTCAAAGCACCCTCTTCACAACAGGCAATCCCCTTCTTCATGCTATGTGACAGCCACGGAGCTGACAGTGGTACAACATGGCTTTCTTCAGGTCAGTGCTCATGAAGAGAGCTCTGACTTAGAAGCCACAGCTCGTTCTTAGAGCACCACTTCATGCTCTCTCATGCTTAAACAGGGAACACTTTCCAACAGGAATGTTCTATGCACTGGTTACTGCCTACTCCAAAGTCAGCTCTCAACATTCTGCCCAACAGCACCGGGGTGGCTGCTTGGTTGACTGTAGTTCTCTCCCACCACAAAGGTCACTTCTTCTCCCCCCACCCCACCCCGACTCCTGGGAAACAAAGGCTCAGTGTTCCAGACCAATCATAAATTGCCACGGCATCAAGTAAACACAAGCCTCCCAATGGAACAGGCAACAGGCGTCCCAGGTGACCTACGGCTCCAAGTTCTCATGCCTTGGCTGTCACTGAGCGCTTCCTCCTTTCCGGTTCATTTTCCAATGAGAACTGTCCTGGAGTCAGTTACAAGAGGATTTGCGCCACATAAGGGGAATGAGTACTGGCAATCGCGGTCAGCAGAGGCAGGTCGTTGGATTCAATCCTGAGTGTTGAGAAAGTCAAGGACAGTTCTTTAAAAATCGCATCATTTCATAAGAAAGGATTATTTCTAGGCACCAGCTTCTAGTCTAGCTCATCTTTTAAAACCAGTGAAAATGTAGAACAGGGGCAGCAAGGTGGCTCTGCTGGTAAAGGCGCTTGCTGTCAAGCCTGATGACCTGAGTTTCGTCTCTGGGACTCATGTTCTGGCAGCTCACAACTGCCTGTAAGTCCAGCTTCAGGGGGCTAAGGTAGACCTCTTCTGGTCTCCAAGTGCGTCTGCATGCGTGTGGTATGTGTGCAATACACACACATACACAAGAAAAAACACATTTTGTAGTAGTAGTAACAATAATAATAATAATATTGTATAATACTTTGAGAGGCAAGCATGGTGGCCCATGCTTGTAATCCTAACAGTGGAGAGGCCAAACCAGAGGGTTCTGAATTCAAAGCCAGCCTACATGGTGATATCCTCATCTAAAACAAACAACTCATCCAAAAAGCAAAACAAAGCTAACTAAATAAAACAGAGCTGCATCAGGCTTAGCAGAAAATGTAAAGGTGGACAGTATGACCACAGCATTCTTTTATTCCACGTTAGCACAACCATCATCAGGAATGTGAGGGAAAATTCCTAATAGCAGGCATTGTCTTCTGTATTATTTTGATGCTGAGATGAAAATGAAGTGAGTCAGGATTTCTTTGTAGACAAAGTCTGACAAATGCCCTCAGAAGGTGGTGTGCACTCTTAGTAATGAGCACATCTCTTGGGTGGGGCGAGCCATCCACAGGAAGGGCCTTCAACTCCTACACCTTGAGACAAGCTGCCTCTTCCAAGAGTCAGAGAGATCAACTGCTTCTCCGGCCGACAGCCTGCAGCTCACTGGGGAGTGACACGGGGACACTGAGCCTGGGCACAGGGGAGCAACTGGTGTCGTAGGTGTAGAATGACACAGGCCACTAAGTCCTGTGTGTGTGCGTGCGTGCGTGCTCATGTGTCTGTTTGCCAGATTATAGCCAGTACACTTGGGAGAAAGGTCAGCATTTCACGGAACTCACCCCAGCACCACACTCAGTTCTTTCACGTGCACACGTGTGTGTCCCCGGAGGTACTCTGACAGCATCTTACTTTTCAGGTACATCTCCTGTAGTCTGTCTTCCAGATGCATGATGCACTGCAAAGCCAACAACATCCACAGTGAGGACTGTGATTTTTAGCATCTGCCAGAAGTGTTAACAGATGGGCTTCTCCTTAATTATTTCTACACACCTATCTATAATTGCCCCCTTTTCAAAAAAGGCCCCAAACTACCAGCTTAAGTTTTTCATAAAATGGCTGTTAACATTGTTATAGAGTATTATTCTAGCATCTTAAAAAAAAATTTACAGAGTTGAAATCACTCCATAAGCATGAACATTGCTTGTCTTTTGGCTTCTAAATTGTCGACTCTTTATTCTTGGAACCAATCTCACAGTCAATAGCATCATCACTTTAGCTCTTGAGACGCACACTCTGCCTTATGTGTATCAAAACCCTACTGAACAGTGAGTTCTGGGTTGCAAAAGTGGATTTATTTTTGTACTTGTCTTATGTCTTCGTTCACAAATTTTCTTGTTAAGAAATTTACCAATAATCCCATATTTAACAATTCTTTACTCTGTCATATTTATGGCTAGTGCTCTAGAAAATGTTAACTTGCCTTTATTTTCTGAGCCATGCGGCAATCTGGGCCATAAATCTGTGAAAAAAATGTTTTAGTTCTCGCTTTTTTCTTCTACCTCAGCTTGTTCTGGGATAACACATTTCGGTCACTTCAGACTTTTATTTTGCTTTTGAGAGTGTCCTTTGGCTAGGTCTTTAGTAGCAAAGGGAGAGACAATGATTTGGAGGGCATCTTCACCCTTGGGAGGGTGTCTAGCGTCAGTGGTCAGAGAGCTGCAGCCATCTGTGTCTCACCAGTGGCAAGTGCTTTTACGTTTGGCAGGCAGTCACCCAAGTGTATTGATGGCTTTGACAGGGTAATTTTCTCATGCACAATTTCCTCCTAGACTGTTAGGCCTCTTAATTTCAAGGTAAAAAGACTGCATTTGTTGATCTTGCCCATCTGGACTGATCACGACAGGGGAAAGTGTCTGTGAGACGAGGGTCGCTTTTCAGCTCCTCACTTAGTCAGCATCTTCAGTGCCCTGTGCTGGGGATGAACTCTGAAGCCTGCAAGTACTACTCAAGGCAAGGAGGGTGCCACCATGTTCCCCTAAGAAGCCAGAAGTAAGTGGCAGAGGGCTTTCCTGCCATGTTGTGGTTCATGATGGACCAGTGTTAATGCCAAAAAAACCCATTCCAATTATATTGACTTCTTTAAGCCTTAAAGTGGTTTGTGTGTAGTGTTTTCAATCCATAGAAAAAGTGTAGGACGCAACGTGGGTCTAGGAATGTATGCTAAATATGGAAAAAACACATTTACAAGAAATAGTTTTTAAAAGCTTCAAACTCAAGTAAAGTGAATATTCCCTTCACTTCACTTCACTCCTGAGACCGAATGCCATTTTCAACTTCTAAGATTTCAGCTACTTTCTCATATGGAAGTCCATTGTGTATTTTAATGTAAGCAATGCTCTTGGGTCTTAGTTTTGCCAGTTAAGTAAGCCATTCATGTATTACGAAGTGGTTATGTATACTTGTACCAGAAGAAGCAAAAAGAATGTTCTGTAATTTACTGCTTTGAGAGTTAAGATGTCAGACAAAAAGTGGATCCAATGCCAGCAGCTACAGACAGCAACTCCACCACAGGGTCTAATATCTTCTCCTTCCCTTACAGAAAAGGAAACCCAAGCTTCAAAAGGAAAAGCCTGAATACTTGTAGAAAATAAGATCACACCGACCAGAGTGCTTCTCCATGGGACAGACGCTCGGCAGAGCACCCTCAGTTAAAAGGCAAATAAAGGTTTTTATGAAAGGTGTTGCCCCTTTTTACACCGCCAACACAGTTTGTCACCAAGGCACCAAGAACATTTATTCACTGTCGGCTCATAACATCTACCACTGCTTCAAGTGCTTCGCATGAACTAACTAATTTTCTTAAGTACACGAAGCAGATTCCATTAGTCCTCCAGATGTCCAGATAGGGAAATTGAGGCTCTGAGAGGTCACACTGCTAATAAATAGAACTTGGAATTGGTCCTTGTACCCACCCACTGACCATGGGGGAAAAATGTGTGTGTGTACATACATACATACATACATACATGCAAAGTGGCTTTCTATCTATTATTTATTACAATTTATTCACTTTGTATCCCGACTGTAGCCTCCTCCCTCCATCTCTTCCCAGTTCCACCCTCCCTCCCTCTTCTCCTCCCATATGACTCTAGCCTATCAGGCCTTATCAGGACTGGCTGTCTTCCTCTGTGGCCTGGCAAGGCTGCACCCCCCAGGAGGAGGTGATCAAAGAGCCAGCCACTGAGTTATGTCAGAGACAGCCCCTGCTCCCCTTACTAGGACGCCCCCTTGGAGACGGCACTGCCATGGGCAGAGTGGCTTTTAAAGCCGCCTGTGCCGGTGTGGCTCCTCGATACACTGAAAATCACCATTGTCTCTCTGGTTTCCAGAGCATTCTCATAACATACCTGTACTATCTTCATGTTGCAAACAAGAAACATGCCCTTCAAAGACACTCAGAACCATCCACCACACAAGGAGTAATGGCCAAATGAAACCCAGGATATTCCAAGGTTTTCCTGCCTGCTACACTGCCACGGCTTTCACACCATCCTTCAGAATACCTGCTTCAAAGTCATGACTGCGTGTGGAAAGTGGTGCAACCGAGGGCCTGGCCATAGAATACAGAGAGCTGGCAGTCAGTGTATTAATTGATACTCTCCTGTTTTACTGTTAAATAGTTCTGTGCCCTTTCCTGCAGCCAGTAGGGCGACAGAAGTTCTGAAGTCAGCCTTTGCTACGAAGAGCAACTGTGCACAGAATGGAAGGAAGCAGAAAAGGCAGGCACTTCCAAGTAGTGTTTGTCCCTAAGGCTGGCACAAGCTGTAGGCTGCCAAGCTATGTGCCTTTGGGCCTTTGTCAGACTTTCCTCTCTTGCTCTCTGGATACATTTCCTCTTTCAACCTCTCTGCACACATATCACATATCAAAAGAGATTTGTTAAGCATATCCCACTGACTAGGGGAGAGCTGGGAACGATTTTCTAGGACTTTGTAGACTATTCTTGTTTTCTTTTTAAAATGTTACAAATGTGATCATTAAATACCACTTGGAAAGGAACAACTGAGGCCATGTTATAAGTTTTTACACAGTACTTCCAAACTTGAAGTGCTTCCGTTCACCTGTAATGGACTGTGAGTACACTCACAGAACAGAAGAAACGATGATCCTTCGGAAGCTGGCCTGCCCTGATCCATCTATATGCTCTCTGATGTCAGATTTAAAGCTTCCCTTTAGACTCCGTTCCCCCTACCTACTTAACCTCTGCCGTGTTCGGACGATTTTGTCCTCGGCTCCACCTAAGCTCTACCCTGTCTACAGGTCTGAATTTGTGATTTTTATACTCAACGTATTGAACAAAAGTTATTTTTTAACTATATAATTTTTGATGATAGAAGAGCAAATACTTACAAAATCAGCCGGGAGCTGAAGCTTGTGGAGCTGTAAGATGGACTGAAGTAAATTGGACACCTGATTAGAGACCAAGACATCCTGGCCCAGCCTCATGGTGTCCGCCACTTTCCTCTGACTTGTGGCCACCTGGACAGTCCACTTGTCCGTATCTGCAATGATACAGACAGCTTCCGCTATGGGCTCATCAAGCACCGGATGCTGAAAGAGAGACGCAGCAGTCAGCACTCCACTCAGGACAGACGGAGTGCTTTGTGTGGCGTCACACTGCAGAAGCGTGCAGCTCCGCAGGTACCACTGAGGCAGCACTTAGCATAACAGGCTAGGAGCCAGGCGATGGCTCCGAGGGCCTAACAATCCAGGTTCAGTCCCTGGGATGGAGAGACTCTTTCAGGTTGTCCTCTGACCTCCAAATATGCCATAGCATGTGTGTACAGGCACACATATATGCACGCACATACACATGTGTGTGTGTGCACACACCTACACACCAATAAAAGTAAATCTTAAAAAAAGAAAACCACATAAAGAACATGATAGCTATCCTGAGGAACAACGTACCGAAGGTTGACTTCTGACCTCCATGACACAAATATATATGTACACACATGTGCATATACCACCACCACCAGATCCCCAAGGTCACAGCTTTAATCACTAAGCAATGTTTCTTTGGTAACTGTGGTTACACCAATCATTTCTAATAACTATAATCAGGCTGGATAATATTTATCCAGATAAGTCCAACAGGTCTGGCTACTGAGATGTATACTTAAAATATAAAATACTTTATATATTATATATATTATAATAACACAGTATAAACTGTGTTATTATAATAAATTGAACTACCATAGGGTATAAACATCTGTAACGATGAATCTCAGTTGTCAACCTGATGATGTTTAGCGCATGCTTATTGGGATATCTGAGGCGGGAAGACTTGCTCCCGGTGGGTGGCGCCATTCCCTGGGCTGGAATCCTGGACACTGTAAAAAGGAGAAGCGAGCAGAGTTCATTATTCTCTGCTGCTTGTCCACAGATGTGCCAAACCCAGGCTCCTGCTGTTGTGGCGTCACTGTTATGATGGATTGCAACATCAAACAGTGAGCCAAAATCAAGCCTTCTAGCGACAGCCTTGGAGCATCAGAGAAAATGGCCTCATAAATATCGCATCTCTGCAAATGAGGCTTTATGTTCTGTCTGTAGCTGCTCTGGACTCATTGCCTTTCTGTAGTAATGCATAAGAGATCAAGACATCCAAGATGGAAACTTAGTGGTTCTCTAGGTACAGTAGCTTAGCTAGTGATTCACACGTGTAGGACAAGCCTCCCCGAAGATGGCCTTTCTCCATGCCCAGAGCCTCATGTCCTGCACATGCTCCGTGTATGGTATGCGACAGCGACATCTTACAGGAGCCCACTGAGCCCTGACACCATGTATACATCCACATGCCATGGAAGGCTTCTTACCAATCTGCCACTTACTTTTTCATCAGCAGTTACCTCTCCTAGTTTCTGGGGAATAATTTTTAAACTGTTGATAGTCTAGATTTACATCTTCAGAAAGGCTGTTTTTCTGATTTTCTTAATGCCTTACACTTAAAAACTGATCTCAAAATTTGGGAGTTTGGATAAAAATAATATTCAGGTGTGATGTTCTATAACAGAATGATTACATTTAACTTTATCAAATTAATGATTGTGTTTACCATGAAGAGTCTTTCTTAGAAATACATGTCATGATGCTAGATGACAGTGAGAAATATTCCCAGCTTCATGCAAGTGTCCTCTGTGTCGTCTGACTGGCATGTGTCCATCATTTTATGCTGGAAGGGCACTGCTGTGATATTTAGACATTTGTCTTTTACACTCTTTTGGATCTCTTTTTGTCTTATTTATTGACATAATTTACATATGTTAAAATTCACTAATTATATACTTAAATTGGACAAGTTTTAACAAATGTATATACTTGTGTACCCACTGCTACAATCATGGAATAGAATTTTTCAGGACCCACAGAAGTTCAAGTTCCTTTGTTGTCAGTCCCCTGTAGCTATCCCAGCAACCGCTTTTATGCCTTTTAGAACTACTATTCTGACTTTTGTAGAATTTCATATAAATAAGATCACATGGTCAATAGTCTTTTCTGTCTGGCTTCTTTAAAAATGGCACTTCTGAGATATAGCTGCATTTGTTGCATGTTAGTACCTTACATTTATTTTTCAGTCTCCTCCCGTAGAAACGCTGCCTGAGATGGCACAGCTGCTCTTGAGGACCTGGGCTCAGTTCCCGTCACCCACATGGCAGTTTACTACTGTCTGTAATTCAAGTTCTAGGGCATCTGACATGCTCTACAGGCACCGGCATGCATGTGGTGCACCTGCCTATATGCAGACACTCATACACATAAAATAAAAAATAATAAATTGAGAGAGAAGAGGGGAGAGAGAAACAGGGGTGGAGGGGTAGGAGAAAAGGAGAGGAGGAGAAAGGGAGAGAGAGAGAAACTCTTTGTAATGTTTGATCTTTGTCACCATTAATGATGCTCTGCTTTGATTGCAGACAGGAGCCTAGTCTTCTGAGAGGCTTCATCCAAGCAGCTGATGGAAACAGATGCAGAGACCCATAACCAAACAATAGGCTGAACTCAGGAGTTCTATGGAAGTGTGGGAGGAAGGATTGAGGGAGCCAGGAGTCAAGGACACCACAAGAAGACCTACAGAGTCAACAAACCAATCTAGGCCCATGGGGGCTCACAGAGACTAAACCACCAACCAAAGAGCATGCATGGACTGGACCTAGACCCCTACATATATGTGGATGTGCAGTCTGGTCAACATGTGGGTCCCCTAACAATGGGAGTGGGAACCCTCTCGGTCTCTGTTGCCTTGGCTCCCTTTCCCTTAGCTGGGCTTCCTTGTCTGGCCTCAGTGGGAGAGGACACGCTTAGTCATGCTCCAACTGGGGGTGCTAGGGTGGGTTGGTACCTTTTGGGGGCCTCCCCAAAGGAAAGGGGGGTAGGAGAAGGGGTATGAGGGTGTAACTAGGAGGAGAGGAGGGAGGGGCTGGGCTCAGGCTATAAAAAGATTACATAAATAAATGAAAAAAAGAGAAGAAAACAGCTGTGAACATTCATATTGACAGTCTTGGTATGGACATGATTTTATTTCTCTGAATAAATACTGAGTGGAGATGCCAGTTCATGTGGTAAGCAGAAGCTAAGCTTTTTCAGGAAACGGTTTTCCAAAGCGGCTCCATCACCATCAGCGATCACAGTTTCTATTACTCCATTCCCACCCTGGTCACAAACTGTATGTTTTAAATTATAGCTGCCACGGGGTGTGTATTAGTTTTAATTTGCATTTTCTTAAAGAATAATGAACCAACATATTTTATATGTTTATTTCTATGGTTTTAAAAAAAGACAAAACAAAACTGATCCAAAAGTGAATGCTTCCCCAGCGGCAGCTTTTGGCACACCCCACTGTGTCCTGTCTGCACAACTATCAAGGTGCCATGCTCCTCAAGTCCAAACCAGGAGAGGTGGATGAGGGCAAGTTTCCAGGGAAACAGTGTAGCAGACTGCATTGTCAATGCTTGTGAGCACTTTTCTAACTCATCTCCTAAAGAAAGAAATAGTACTGGCTGACTTCTGTCTTTATTTAATCCCATCCAGCACCCTGTGATGGCCATTTGTTGAGTTGAGCTGCTTAGCTGAACTTCCTTCTGGAAAAGGCCTGGTGGGTCTTTCAGCAGGCTGCTATCTCCCCTCTGTCAAGGTGCCCACGCCACAGTGAGCCAACACTCCTTCCTTGATATCTAAGAGGGAGGACAGGTGCTCAGGCTGAGCGGAGAGCACCGCCACATTTCTCCCAGCAGCAGTTAGTACAAAGCCTTGCATGGTTCCTAGGCCTGGTCTGGAGTTGCCCAGATTGCTGTCTGCACCTAGCCCACAGCTCTGCAGCTCTCCCCAACTATGCATTTCTCATATCCTTCCAATAGGGTGTCTTCTGCTTACATTATGACAGCGAGGTCCTGATAACCAAGGACCTAAACAGACACACGGCAGCCAACAGTCACTGAGGCGACTTAATGAGGTGTGCGAAGGCTGAAAAGAGAAGCCAAACATCTGCTGTAGTGCAGTGCAATTTCAGCAGAGGATATCACTCTGTTGAAACTGCACTGCACCTCAAAGGGGAGCTGGTGAAGCTCTGCTTTTCTTCTCACAGATGAGGGAGAAGTGTCTGATGGGCTGTGTGAAAAATTCTGGGACCAACATTCTTCCTATGCTATTTCCAAGGCTCTTCAGGGTTTATATATTTACCACTGAAAGAGTCAGCAACCAAGCAAAATCTAATCGTCCAACATTTATTCACGTGTAAGTACCAATCAAGAATTGGATAAGCTGCGCTTTGAATGAGAGGCCATTTTCCAAGGCAATTCTCATGGTACCCTCTTACTTAGAGAAGGCGCCAAGGTTTACTCAGGCTCTCTGCTGACCCTCACACTTCTCACATGTAAACACCCTCTCCTCTGTAACAGACAGCTAAAGACAGAACCTGGACTGGGTGCAGCTCAGTGCTGGGTCTGCTAGGCATGCCTGGGGTTCTACAGTTCCTTCTTGGGAAACAGTCTCAGAAACTTCCCTTTACAAGTTCCCCCCAAATTTTAATAATTGGAGTGTCAGATTTCAAACATAATGGCAATTTCCCATCAACAGGCTTGGTCTTTATGAAAAGCCAAAACAAAAATGTAGTATGTGTGGGGTTTTGTTTGTTTGTTTTTTGAAACAGAGTTTCTCTGTTTAACAGAGCCGTGGCTGTCCTGGACTCACAAAGCTCTGCCTGCCTCTATATCCCAAGTGCTGGGATTAAAGGCATTCACCACCTTGCCAGGCCATATGTGAATTTTGAACCCAAACCCCATGCAATGCAGATCTGTCCTACATTCCTGGTCACATGCCGGCAGACCCTAAGCTGAATGCACACCAATCACATTCTTAGAAAACCAACTTTAAAAACATGTCTGTGAGACAGAGTACTACTGTATGCAGTCCAAGCTAGATCCAACAAACTCCTGTTGCTCCAGACTGCTGATTGCTGGGATTATAGGCATATGTCATCAAAGTCAGCTGTAAAATCTAGACTTTAAAACACTGATGTGCAGGCGACTTGTGCCACAGCTGCCAACTGACCCCAGCTTCCTATATGATCCCCGCTGCAGAACAAGGGCGAGAAGCTGTGTCCACCAAACTGCCCAGTACTCAGCATGATGTACGCTGTACAGTACTGCCACCAGTGGGAAGCAAGGAGTGAGAAAGAGCATTCTCTGTGCGAATTACAGCAGAAGGCTGTAGCAACACACATGGTCAAGGGCAGAGGAGTCGGTAGGAAGAATTAAGGTAACTCGCTAAGAAAAAGAAAGGTGAGGGAAGGTCTAACATAGAAAATACGAGTCCCTTTTAGGTCACTGGAGCAGGGAGGGAGACCACGGGCAGAGACATGGGACCTGTGGGCCAGCAGTGTCCTCAAGCTCCCTCCCCAGCGCAGGAGCAGACACTGAGAAATGCTGCTTACTGGATTAAAATAACGGGCTTTTGCACAAGGAAATGAAGGAGTCCTGGCATCGTGCTATCAGCAGGAGAGCTTTCTGCATCAGCATGGGTTTATGTTATATACACAGACTCCAGCAAGAGAAGACTGAGCACTTCCAGAAGAGTGCCTCAAACACACTATAAGAATTATGTACTGGCAGACTAAATACTTCACACTTAGTCCCTGAGCATTTCTGTACAGTTAGCCACGAGCATCTACCGCACAGCATCACTGAGAACCTGTTCACTGATTTGCTGAAAAAAAGAATGTTCCAAAGGAGAGAGAACTGACTCCCAAGAGTCAGGAAAGGCAGCTAGGAAATGATAAAAACCATCAGCGATCACTCAGTTGTAATGTGAGGGCTAGGCTTCAGGGTCAGAGCAATGGTGCTCAAGTTATGTTGATTCTAGAGACCGCTGATAGCCCTTTTAACGAAAAAAAAAAAAAAAAACCATTAGAGAGGGTCCAGTTTAAATGCATTATGATTTGAACTATAAGCCAGCAGCCGAGCTTATAGACTTTGAAGAAGTCTAAAAAAAAATCCATGTTTGTGGTTGCCACAGCAGTAAGTACTGACACACGCCGGATGCCCTGCAGTTTAATTAACTTGTGTTTGTGAGACAAGCCCTCTCTGGGCTGAGGACTCACTACGGGGCCAGGGAGGGCCTTCAGGCTGTGATCTGCCTCAGCTGTCCCTCAGGCTCATTTTCTTGTCACATGTTTTACCACAGCAGTAGAGGCCATGAGGAAGGGAACCACTGTGCCCGGCCCTCGTCCTCATTTTACACGTCTCTTTTGGGAAGTTCCCACAGCTAAAGCATGGGTAGCACCACATTCCACAAGAGAAAAAATTGATTTTTTTTAAGATGGACATCTGCACAACCAAAGACTAGTCTGGGGTCGCAGTCTAGTCTTGAACTCATGTGTCACAATGCTCAGAATTATGTTTTTAACACTGATATTTCCTTCTTAGCTATACCACAATGGTGGATTTGGCGCATGCTGAGACAGACTGTGCCACAAGCTGGAACTGAACTTGCTATAGAGTTAAGGATGGCCCTAAACCAATCTTCCTGCCTAGACCTTCCAAGTTCTGGCTCAAGTAGAATTTTTTAAGTTCACATCTTATCAAATACGTATATGCATCAAAACCATTCAAACTCGGGTTTGTAATAGCACACATTTCTGGGCAGACATTTTCTTAGAATTAAAGCATTCCTTTAAAGAAGACTGCAATTTATTAAGACTCAGGAAATGAACACTACAAGACCCGCCTGTGTCCCACAGAGTTCCCAATTACTGCTTCTGCAAGCCACCATCTCCTTAACTGGCATACTGGAGATGGTAGACAAACCAGCTTTTGGGAAATGAAGACCTAGGCTCCAGTAACAAGCAGTGGCATCACCACATGCTGGAGAGGAAGTCTACATGAAGCCGGTACAACACATTGCTGGTGACTCCTACTTTGATGCTCCAACTGTGTAACAAAGATACCTATCACATAAAAGGCACCCAGTGTTTGTCAACAGATAAAGTAAGTCTGTCATTGTGTTACTCTCCCCTCCAGCCTACCTCCTTCAGCACTGAGAGCCTAGCCAGGCCACCTAAGAGGCTACCCCAAGACTGCTAGTTTATAAGAAGACTCAGAAGGAACAGTTATACTTTACACTGCTATCTGCATTTGTTTGGCAGAATTTCCAAGAGGAAACAGGTTTAGTGTTAGTCACTGAAGATTGAAGAGTTATCACATGATAAAGAGGAAGAAAGGGTCTGCATGACGGCACATGTCTGTATTCCCAACACTTAGTACACCAGGCAATTATACCTCAAGTTTAAGTCCAGCTTGTGCTACAAAGATCCCATCTCTAAGAGGAAGGGGGCAGCAACAGTGGAACTGTGGGGAGGTGGAGGTCTCTGAGAACCACGAGACACCATGAAGACTATGGGCACAGGGAAGGAACGGGGCCCTCCAAACAGAGCGCGATGATATAGAGGGTGAAAAGCCTGGCTTCCACGTGCTGTGGCTATGGCTGTGGCAGTAACCACTGTGCTCACTGGGCTAATGCCCACGTTCAGCCTGTGGCTACTGGCTCACCTGCCAGACTGAGATCAGATTCAGTTTGAAGGGTATAAGGTCACAAAGAGTCCCAGAACCAAGCCATGTGACCAAGTGTGTGACCACATGCAATGAGGTTTGTAGCATTTTGTGGAGGCTGACATAAATGTCTAAATATCTCATAATAAAAAGAAATGGGAAAATCAAAGTAGACATATGTTCCACTCTGAAACAGTATACATAAGAGACAGAGGGTCAGAGAGTCCTTAGTCTCCTTTGAGCACAGAAAATAAATACAGGGAACTGTAGAGATGGCTCAGGTTATAGAACATTGTTCCAGAGGCTGGCTGGTCCTTCAGATCCAGAGCTGCAGGATCTCCATGACACAGGGCAACAACAGGATATGGAGTGGGGGGGGGGGGAGTCCCACTGAGGATCCAGTATTGATGGTGTAGCAGAAGCCAGAGGCCTCAACCAGACCAATGACTCACTGCAACAAACAATTCAAAGTAAACAAGTGTGGACAAAAGGGTATACTTCGAGACACACAGCTTCCATGACAAGATTTTTTTTTCTTCTTTTTCTTTTTTCTTTTTGGGGGAAAGATTGCAAGGGAAGAAGGCAGATATGAAGGGATGGAGAGATGAGTGGGATTGGGGTGCATGATGGGAAATTCACAAAGAATCAATAAAAAGTTAAACAACAGTACTCCTCCTGGGTTCAATTCCCAGCACCCACATGAAGACAAACACATTTAAAAGAAAAGGAAATGAATGCAAAGAGCTGCATTTCAAACACATCCCTCTTCCTCTTTACTGTTTTAAAGAGAGAAGAGGGCCTATCCTCACCATAGTCTGTGCTCCAACAATAAACACACGACGCGCTAAACCCAGTTTCATGAAGTCGCCTAAAAAGAACAAGCATTTTTACACACCAGGCACCAGGGGACACAGGAGGAACACAAAGGAAGCAAGTCTCTCGTCTACGGCAAGAACAGACATGTTTGTAGACACATGAACATATGTACATACTGATGTACATATATGTGTACATATATAGTTACACACAATGCGAAGATCTCACTAAGTAATACCCTTGATTATCTGTTAGGGTTTCAGTCCTCTTTATGACTAAAAGATGGTCATCACAATTGTTATAGATCAAAACATTCATTTTAAGAGTTGGAGGTAGTAGTTCAGTGAGCACATGCCTAGTATGTGGGAAGGAGGGAGAAAAAGGGAGGTAAGTCAGATGGGCATGGTGACACATGCCTGTACTCCCAGAACCTGAGAAGCTAACAGGAGGGTGCAAGTTCAAAGCCCACCTGGTACCTGGCCCAAGGCCACATGGTAAGATGCTATCTAAAGAAACAAACAACAACAAAACTCATTTCATTTAAAAGCCCTCTAAATATACTTCCCAGTCCCAGGTGGGGCTGCATGCAGAGCTGCAGCTGCAGAAGGCGACACTGCAGGCCCCCAGTTATGAATGTGTTCACCATCAACCTAAGGAACCCAACACAACCAGGGTGTTCCAAACAAGGGACTCCTCCAAGATGGTTTCCTTCCTAACCTGTTGGTTTTATGGCTGCCGCTGACCTGCAGTATTTAACACTATGTGCTACTTAAGTAATGATCCCTTGTCTGATGGGACAGGCTGTTCTTTTGTAGTCTGGCTGGTTGGTTGCCCACATGAATTAATTAGCATTCATGAGCGTGCATCACAGCCAGGCTTTCAGCAAAGCTTCTTATCTGTGCTACTGACTCCTATGTGATATTTCTGGAGTCAATCTGTGTTGTTGCTCTTAAAAACTGAATGGAACAGGTTGCTACACCCAACTGTTATTTATAGACTAGTCTGTAAAATGCCTGAAGCCTAGATCACTGTTTTTTATTTTTTAAAGCTAAAATAAGATGCTAATTTTGGTCCTGGTGACTTTACCTAATACAGTAAGAGATGCCAGCCTGCTCCTTGTTACATGACATTGAACAAATTTACGTTCGGGCTCAGCTCAGCCATCTCTAGCAGGTGCCTTCAGCATCTAGTGCCCACAACCAAACAAGACACTTGCACATATTTCTAAACTCTGAGAGTAATTCTGTTTTAACTAAAATAATGGTGACTACCTGTTAATAATACCTTCTACTACTTTACCATTCACAAGGCATTTTCCCATTTCCTGTTTTCATAGTTGACAATCTCTGGGCACTTAGTTGTGTAGCAGGCACTGTGCTAAACACTTGATGCGGATCATAGAATTTTCAAATTCAAAGGATATCAGTACAGTTATCAGATGAAAACTCCCCCCAGAGGCTGCACAGACATTAGGAGCTGAGCTATGATTCAAACCTAGGTTGCCTCTTTGAAGGCCCAACTTCTCAAATGCCAGAGGTCATCCTCAGGTGTTGTTCTCTGCATGCGTGCATTCATCTTAGTTTCTGAGACATGTTCTCTCTTTACTAATGAGGCTGGGCTTGGCCAGCAGGGAGGTCCAGGGCTCTTCCTGCCTCTGGCTCAGCAGTGCTGGGTTAAAAACACATGCCCATGCCCAGCTTTTTTGCATGGGTCCTAGAGCTGAACAGCATGCCCATGCTACGTGTCAAGCACCTTCCGACCTGGAAGCATCTCTCCAACCTGGAATCAAGTTTGTAAGCACTGAATTCCACGCTCCCGTTCTTGTGTCCTCTAAAATCATCCTTACGTTTAGTGCTGCCTGGGATGCCTGGGTCTGAGTCCCGAAACACTGAAAAGCTCTAAGAGGCATGATGGTGTAGAGTTGGCAATTTCATATAAGAATTACAGAGCCAGATGCTCACAATGAAAATCGAATACTCAGAAATTTAAAATTGATGACCTATTAAAAATGCCAAAATATCATGAATTGTGTCACAGGTAAACTGGAGGTGGTCCTCAACCAGGAGATTGTTTTTCCATGGTGGTCAGTAAGTAAACCCGGGCCACTTTGGGAAAAAAATGTGGAGCAGCTGCTAAGATCAATGCCATTGAGGGTAACTGTTAGCTCCTATAGTCTCTCCTTGAGCCTGTGTCAGAAGCAGAGCTCTGGCCTGGTGAAGAACAGGTGCAAGAGGCAAAAACCAATGTCCATAGGAATCAAGCCAACAGCACTGTAGAAAGCAAACAGCGAAAGGCTCTGAATAAATGGATTCAGGCAGGAAGTGGTGACACAAAACAGGGTCCTTTTATGCCCCAACACATACTAAACATGTAAAGTACAGGCACCCATCGGACTGCTCAGAAAGAAGACACCATGCAAGGAGGGCCCTGTGCTCGTGTTGTGGGATAGATGGATGGACCAGCCTCTGGAATAAGAGCAAGTGTGCAGTAGCTGTGATAAGAATGGAAAAAGCTGTGAATTACTTCAGGTAAGCACAAGTTCCTAGTCTTGCTCCAGGACTGCTCTGGCAAGGGACAGTGGTGTCTGACTACAAAGTGGATGGGAGAAGGCATAGTTGGGTGAGCACCTGTGTGCTGGGTGGCCTGCCCAGCTTCCAGGTACTTCCTTTGTGGGGGCGGGACCATGATCTCTGCATCCCTCCTGAGCCCTTCTTTCTACTTCATACAAACATCCTTAGCCTGTTTAGCTTGTGTCTGCTTTGTGCCTGGGTAGATACTCAATAACGATAATACATAATGCCTTGTTTTCTACTTTGCAACCCCCCCCCATACACAAAAAGTGTGAAATAAGGAGATAACAAAGCTACAGTCCAACAATCTTAACACAGCAACAAGGGCTCTTTCTAGTGCACAAGATGCCATATTTCTAATTGCTTTTGCAATTAGAAATGTTTCATCTACCCTTGCACAGCTGCCCAACAGTAGCTCAACTAAAAACAGGTCCATCAGATTGACACAGTCTAAGTGTTCAGCTCCTGTCATGCTGCAGATAACAGAAAAGCACTTAGCAGTAGCTCCAGACAATTTTCCAGTAATACCTGTAAATCTTTCTACAGCCATCTCTACCCAGATATCAAAGTGAGCTCAATGACAAATCAGTTAAAATAAATTGCTTTTAGAAACTTGCAAGCCATACACAACATCTCTTGGGTCTTCCTTCTAAAGGAATGTAATTGTCACCTCACCGTCCGTGTTGCTTATCTGTTTCCCAGGCCAGCCCAAAGCCATTCACCCCACATTATTCCACCCATCCTGTTCTAGCCCCAGGAGACCTTTACGGAAAACAGGAGCTATCTTGCTCTCCGGACTCTTGTGGAAAGAACTGTAGGATGGAGAAGAGAACTTGAAGCCAAGTGCCCAGCTTCCTCAGTGTCCCCAGACAGGCAGGACTCTGTAGTTCTCCTATTCCCTGTTTTCCCTTTGTTGAGTCTGGCCCCGGTGTGCTGACAGCATCCCTAAGCAGCATCCCTAGATTCTTTACTATGCCTCATTATCATGCCACCCCATGTCCTTACAAGCAATCCTCTACAGCACGCACTTTCAGGGTAAGCTGAAAAGCCTGGTGTCGGCCACGCTATGGCTCTCCTCTGCCGTCACTTACATGCACAGTGTGGACCAGATCGGCCGCTAGGCACTGCTTTAGCCTCTCGTCGCTGCTGGTCCCGTGCAACACCAAGTCAGGCATATATGCGGTGCAGTAACCTGCCAGAAGTGAGCGGCCAAAATTCCTAACATTTGGCTTGCTGGTGCTCTGAGACCTAAAACAACATTGGAAATATTAAACACATAGTTAAAAAGTACACACATTTTATATTACAATGGGAACAAAACCTCCAATGATACGAGAAGAAACAGTTTTCCTGTAGTCCGTATCAGGGTTCTCTAGTAAGGAGATCATAAGTATGAAAAATAGAGAGGATTTGGGAGGAAAGGAAGTAATTTTTATTAAAATAGAAGCCAAGAGAGAAAAAAGAATACTATTTCCATGGCTAATTAAAAGCTCATTCTTAAGGCAGATACAGAGCTTAAGACCAGCCCAGGCAGCATAGTAAGAGCTTGTCTAAAGAATCAAGAAAGCTATTCTCATACAACATATTGATCATCTACCAGAGTCCATGTCAGAAGAATGAAGAAAGAAGCTTGGATCATGGTGCCCAAAACAAGGCTGTATGGTTCTGACTTTTCCACAGAGGGAGGTGTCCACCAGTGAGAAAGAACAGAGGGGTCTTTTAATTGCAACTTTCAGTCACCACAGACTAAAGAACCAGCCTGAAGGAATGCTAACAAAGGGGACTGAGTGGTTAAAGCCTTACTGTGAGTGTGCTCCATCACCTCAGAGGCGAGACACCCACAGCCAGCGGTAAAACTACATATACATGACACGAGATGGAACTCTCTCCTCCTTGCTACCATGGCCTGTCAGTTCCCCCAAATGTCTCAAGAGCTACAAAGACAACCACCACCCGTCCAAGAACTCTGTCCCAAACTTAGCTGCACCAAGATGGTGAGTGTCCTTGGAGATCAGACAAGCTGGAAACCCCTGAATGTAACTGGCAATACCTCTAATATCTTAGAGAAAAACACGGAGGGCATATAATGGGGTTGTGAGTGGCTACCATGGTCCTAGCATCAGGCTAGGAACAGGCTCCTGTTCCCTGTGCAGTGTTACCTTGGCAGAGGCAGCTCCACTTCCAAGGGCCCTTGAGTCCTGTCACGACTGTGACCTAGCTCTAGCAGGGCTAAAACACATGCTTCATCATCACTGTCTCCAAGAGCACTATCCAAGCTCTCATTCCTGGGAATGTCTCCTTCCATCCTGTGGCTGGCCTTACCAATGGCTTCCCCATAGGGGACATCTGCAGCAACCAATACGTTGCTCTGCTGTCTACACCTGTTTGGAGCAGGCTCCGATGAAGGTCCTTCCTCGCCTTTTAATTGCAAATCTCTAGTCTGTTCCAATGGTCTCCAGCCACTGCCTGCTGCACAGCTGGAAGGTGCAAGGGGGCTATCAACTTGGCTAAGTTGTGCCACGGCATGTGCCACAATGCTGGCTTGGAGGCCTCTTTCCTCAGAGACACCTTCTGCCCCTGAAGAGTGGTCCTGAGCAAGGGTGATGCCATTTTGAAAGTCAGCTTTAAAGGAACACCTAGAGCCCTGCTTGTCTTGGGGGACGACATTGTCCGTGCTAGACCCAGCAGAGGCACTGGCCCCACCAAATTGTCCACAGGCCTTTATCCGTTCCTCCATTTTCTTGGTGCGGCTTTCAAAGTCAGACTCTGGAGAGACGGAGCTTCCAATGTGGAAAGTAACCTTTTCAATAGGAGGCTCTTCCTGGGTCTGTCTGTCAGGGCAGGGCCAGGCTGCCGACTGCTCTGCTGGTTTCTTTAGCATCTCCCCATGCAGCTCCACCCTGGGAACCCCACAGCTGGGAGGTCTTGAAGAGCAATCCTGGTTTGCCTCTTGGTCATTCTGTTTGTCCTGATAGAATATGGCTTGAGATGCCCACAATCTATCAGATTCTGTATCCTGGAAGCCCATGATACTGGCCTCAGAATTCTTTTCTGGCCTCTTGCATGTGTTCGTTCCAGGCCTGTGACCCAGGTCACCAGTTCCGATGCGCTCCGGGACCTCAGCTCCCCCCACAGGCTCAGGGCCCCTGCTCCCAGCTGGCCCTGCCGGCAGGATTGGCGGCACGAGAGCAGGCTCATTCTTCACTGTAACTACCACGTACTCGGATTCTTCCACCTCTCCCTTTTCCAAGGCTGTGACAATCTTGCTCCCATTTATAACTTGATCATCCTCACTAGGGTCCCCACTCCAGGTCAGCTGATTCTCTTGCAGTTCAGAGCAACGGAGAAAGTAGGTCAGAACATACAGGATGCGCTGAACCAGATCCTTCTGCTTCCCAATCACCACGGTGCGAGTCAGTCTTACTGGAGAGCCTATGGCTCCATAAAGGTCACCTACAGCAAAAGATGGACAGAAGACAAAGCCCTCTGGCATTAGCATGTATGGCCATATCTGCCCTTTAAAAGAAAAGAGGTTACTTGATTCCCAGCCTCCAGCCAGTTTCTGATGTACCACATATCGAATTTCTAAGAATGACCACACTGCAGTTTCCCTGACATTGGAGGGCATATCTGGAAGACCTAAGAGGCTGCAGCTCAGCATCCAGCTGAGCACAGCAGAGCACAGGCGCAGTGCTGCCAGACACACAAGCCCCTCACTATGCTCAGGTGGTTGCAGCTGGCTCAAGGCTGGAGCCACGCTCTGCATAAATGACCAGATCAAGGATGACATACTTGGGGATAACTTGCAAATTAGAAAAACTTCCTGGACTGCTCAGGGGCCTGAGTCAGGGCTAGAGAGGGGGCTCAACAGTTAAGAGCACGTGCTGTGCCTGCTGAGGATCCAAGTTCAACTCCCAGAACCCAGAACCTTGTTGGGCAACGCTTCTCACAACTGTCTGTGCTCTGGAGAGGCTACCTGATCTCCTCAGATACCTGCATTCATACACATACATTCCCATACAGACACACACACAACCAAAAATGAAAAAGACTCCCAGGATAGTGAGCCTTGGGTAAAGTGCAAATTCAAGAATTTCCAAACTGATAAGAAGCAAATCAATTAAGAATACTTAATGAGGTAGTTAGTGTGTGTAGGGTTTTCCTAGTACATTGACTGGTTTACTCTAAGTAGACTCGGGTTAATTTATAAGAACTACCTAGTCATAAATAATAAATCTGGACATTTTCTTTATCATATAAAAACTCTATAGGACACAAAATATATCTTCCTAGTTATATTCTGATAAGTTGGTTAAAACGAGCTGATGAGCCAGCTTTGTGTGCAATATGAAGGGTGGAAAAATGGCAGAAATGTTTCAGTAGTGCTCACAGAACACACTGATATAAAGGGTTAAAGAGAACAATGGAACAGGAAGGGTTAAATTGGATGTGGCAGAACAAAGGGCAGTGTAGTGGAGGGAATATGGAAAGATGACTAAAGACCTTCAAAAAAGTCACATGGAAACCAAATACTGTAGCCACTTACATGCGCACACACACACACACACACACACACACATTAAAATGGAGTTGCCTACAAGAGGGCAACAGTGCTCCTATTAGATACCAGGAGCTATCAAATAAAAATCCCAGCGCCTTGAACAGGCTACTTCTCTGGGAGTTGTTGGCTGATGAGATCCTATAAACCCCCAAACATTACAGGCTGTTGTAATACTCTTGGTCACTCTCCAGAATTTCAGAGTGAGACACCGCTGCTGAAGACACCACATAGAGAACTCCAGCTGGCACTTGCCTGGAAGCTACATCCCCAATGGCTCGCTTTCATCGTGTTTGAAGGTGCCATGTGTGCTATGAGGGGAAGGTCGGAGTCAATCATATCCAGCTGTGAGCCCCGTGCGCTACAGACATGACTGGCCTGGTAGAATATGGCCCCTGGTGCACAGAGTCACAGTTATCATTGAAGAAACTAACCACTCTTTGCTTGGGTTAAGCCCTGTTCCACAAGAGAAAACCCATACCAATACAATTACAATTACAGAGCCAAGAAGTTCTGTGTGGACAGGTCATAGGCCTTGAAGAGATCCTACTATGAGTCTGCTAAATGGACAGACACGGTACTTCTAATAATGACTTACTGTTGCACCCACAAACCAACGCATCTTTCAAACCTCATCTGAGAAGTGTCTATTTACAGCAGATGGTGATTAGCATAGAGACCCACAAGTAGCCAAGGAATGCTCAGCCCTAATCAGAACACATATACTGTACTCCCTCTTCTCAAGGATCATGACAGAAGAGAAAACAGAAAGAAAATAGAAGAGCCGTTGCAGATGACCTCATGGCAGTCTTGACAACATGCACAGAACTTATGCAAACCTAGGACAGACCAAATGCCTGCATGGAGATGGAAGTTGTGTAAACCTGGGACAGACCAAATGCCTGCATGGAGATGGAAGTTGGGCATAAAATCCCATCCCCAGCTATGGAGCTTTGGGTAACTGTTAGGTTCTGGGAAAAGAGAGACAGTTTTCTCTGAGGATTACCCCTGGTAAGTCGACCATACTCCTGAGTAAGACCATTCACCCAAGAATATTTGAGCGACACAAAGTGATCTTGATGGGCTTTAAAAATAAAATTAAATGAAATTAAAAAGGACACAAGGTTAGGTGGGTAGGAGGTGGATCTGGAAGAGCTGGCAGAGGGAAGGGAAATATGATCAAACATGAAAAACTCTCAAAGAACACATTTTTAAAAAGTATTCATTACCTAACTACTAAGTCATGAAGCTTGACCATCTGATTATATTTGCAATAAGACAGTCAACCAGCATTTTTTAACTGGGTAGCTCACTTAGGCAAGCTAAGAGCGTAAGCATTATATCCTTATACAACCAAACCAGAGACAGAAATAACTGAGAGCCACCAACATTGGAAGGAGTGACAAAAATGAGAGGCGATACTCAGTGACAGTTACAAAGAAGAATGTGGGAATTTAGGACTCAGCTGAGGAATGCATCCTCAGAGGCAGGAAGCCACAGGTTAGAGAAAACTAAAATTAGCAGAGTGAGGCTGAGAGAAACATTGTGAGAACGGGCAGGAAGTTTTCTCTCTAGGGAACCATAAGGAAGTTTGTCCTTTGCTGAGTTTTCCCCAGTGCATAGCTCTTAAGAACATTTAGAGAGTAGGACAGAAATAATGATAAACAACCTTCTCTATAAAAAGACAAGATTGAGGATACGGAGCTTTAGCATCTCAGAAGTCATCTTAGACTTCAAAGTGAGAGCTTAGAAGTATGGTGACATGCTATGGTTTGGTCTGAGAAATCAGCCCTGACCACATGCTCATGCTGTCTTCTTCCTCATCCCAGTTCCCCCCGCTGTAGGATATCACGGTCACTTCAGGATTCATGGCTGTTTCTGTGACAGTGGTGTCGGTGCTACTACTACCTACAAGCTGGTCCTGGTGGTGTGGGCCTGAGATCCCAGTTACTGGGGAAGCTAAGGCAAGAGGATCATGAGTCAAGACTAGCACAGGCTATACGGTGAGTTGCAGGCTAGCCTGGGCTACGTACAGTGACTCTGTGTCAAGTATGAAACAAACAAGCAATGTCTCTTCCAAAAGGAAAAACACACAGATCTAAAAATCTTACCAGATGGCTCAAACCTTATATATTTTGATAAATTTTTTAAATTAATTTTCTAAGTGTTGGAGCAGCATGGTCTATGACTTTTCTTGTCAACAGAGTACAGCAAAAGGGCTTCCCAGGTCATAAAAAAGGGTTATTCCTATAGCCAGCACACAGCAACAAAACTAGAAAAAGAAACACGAAGCTCCTCACTCAGGAAGGGTTCAAAATCTTCCATAAAAAAAGAAAAACTGGGGAGTCTTCTGAAAAAGAGGAGCTTGCATTGTAAATGAACTGGATGAGAAGGGAAGGTGTTGCTAAGAGGGGCTGGGGAAATGACTCGGCAAGAGTGCCTACAAACCTGAGGACCGAGGCTCAGGTCCCAGTGTCCACATTAGAAGCCAGGTAGCCACATGTGCCTGTACCCAAACCGCGGGGAACAGAGGGCTCCAGGCTCAGTGAGGGGTCCTTCTCACGGGAACAGGGCAGAGCAACAAAGGAGGAGAGCTGGCCCGGTGCACGCACCTGCACAGGTCTGTGTACACGCATGTCCTTGCACACTGCTGAATGAAAAGTCACGGTAAGGGTCAAGGTGAACTCGAAAACATCAAAATCAAAGTAGGCAACATTTTTGAGGGGCGGGGGAAACGTGTACACTTTATTATTGGATTAGATTTATAAGTACTTAGTACTTTTTATTGTTGTTGTTGCAAATGAAGGATAATGCTCTGAAACACACACATAAGTTTCACTCCAACCCTCCTCAAGTCAGTTTCCTTGTCTATACAATGGACATCTCACAAATGTCTTGAATACAAAGAGATATAACATGTTTGTGATGAGTGTTCACTTAATCCTTACACTCCGATGAAGAGCAGATCTCATCAGGGTGAAGGAAAAGAGAAGGCACGGTTGAAAAGAGGACAAGTAGGATTAGCTGTTCTAAGAGGAGAAAGAGGAAAAATGAAGAATAATACTCACAGCCCTGATGGCTGTGAGCCCCATCAAGCACGGTAATACGCACACAGTAGGGATTCCAGGAAGAGAAGGAAGACAGACTGGAGCAGAAATAGATCTTAAAACAAGGACCACCCAAAACCTAAACTTCATGTCCATCTGAGGTCAATGAACTCCAAGCAGGGCAACCCACATAAGAGTAAAAACAGACACGACGTAACTAAATTGTCAAAAGCGAAATGCAAAAGGGCACTTTGAAGGTAGCAGGAAAGGACCATCACCGAGAGCACAGGTTTCTCACCTGCAGCAAATCTATGCCGAGGCACCATATCCTAAAACTCACATTTTACACAATGCCTGTGTGAGTCATTCTGTTTCCACTCTACAGTCCTGTTTAAACAACCCTCCAACACACAAAGAGCTTGCACTGGCCACTGGTGGGTGGTATCCCTCATGTGGAAATCTATGTGCTTGGTGCCTCGGAGCAGAGGCACCAGATCACAACACTCTGAGGAGCAAGCCCTTGACTGTGCAGAGAGACTGCAGCTGAGCTTCCCTGCTCAGGGGGCTGAGACACCACACAGGTAGGAACACAAGTGTAGACTGTCCTGAGGAGCTCTTAGCACACACTAAAATCAGATGAAAGTCACACCTGCTGGTTAGTCCCCAGAGCTACCCAGACACACAGAAACAACTGTGCTTTAGGTACGTCCTTGGACTGCTCATGGGAACATGTTCATCACTTGTGATAATGGAGCCTCAATGGCTCACACAAGACTTCATTCCCTCCTCAAACTGCTCTGGTCACACCCAGTCCCCAGAGGGGACTCTTCTCAGGAAGACGGCACTGAAGACCTTCCGTGGCTTATGATTTCCAAAGAAAAGCAACCATCAAACCCCCACAAAGGGATCTTTGCTTTATTGTGCTGCACACAAGGAGTCAGTGGTTCCCATTTAGCTCAGTCCCACAGGAGAAGCATCCCTAAGTCTAAATGCATTCATCTAATTAAATGCATGCTGCTTAATTACAACGGCTTGAAAACGGACTCTGCAGCAGGAAACACTTTATTTCTCTAAGGACCAGCCTGTTCCCCTCCAGCAGCGAATACTACACTTTGAAAAAATATTTTTCCCCAAATGAGAACAACCATATGTGTGTTCTTAAGGCTACTCAATCCTAAGTGAGGTGGCAAGTTCTGAACTGTCTACAACTTTTAATCCCCCCGCCTCAGTCTCCCTTGTCCTGGGATTACAGTCGTGTGCTGTCACTCCCAGTCTAACACGGTTTTACTCTGCACATATCATCTAGTTAATTCATTCAAGACACACCCATTACTGACCCTGAGATTTGGTTCTTATTTTTCGTCTCATGGCACAAGGCCAGGAAAGTATTTTTACTGCTATACATAAGGATGACTGTAGCAGGTCAGAGTTGAGGGTCTCACCAGTTAGTGTGGGCACAAGGTACCAACAACACTGCTGTGTCATGGTGTCAGCTTCTGCTGCAGTTACTGAAACAGTTTTCTAGGACCAGGGTGCTCTCCCCAGCCCACAGCTTTTCCTAGCAATTACCTTTTGGAGATTCCCTTAAGTAAACCCTCTTTGAAACATCATCCATCCTCCTCCTCTCTCTATAAAGCCCCCACAATGCATCTTCAGTAACAGCATCAAGAGCAATGGTGCTTGGGACAAGCGATTATGTGCCACAGCAAACACAAGTCCTGACCCCATCACATCTGACATGTGCAGAGTGCTTGCTTAGCCACATACAAGGTCCTACCGTTAACATACAAAAAGAAGAGCCACGGGAAAGTTAAGTGGCTTTAGAACCGGGCAATCAGCCTCCAGCCCCCATATTCTTCACCCCATGACACCTTCACCTCCACATCCCTTGCACACTCTTATCTAAACACTGGGCTGTTCTCAAGTGGCCTGATCAAGGTCAGCCTTGTCCACCAAGCACTGACTACTAAGGCCTTGAGCAGTGACTCAACTCTGAGTTCCAGCATATGGGTGCCGCAGAAGGTCACGTAACCATACTTCATCCCTCGGATGCTTGCTGAGAATGAGGCCAGGTAAACCCAGATGGGTAAGTCCAGCCTCATCCATGTAGTGTTAGATTCCCATGCCATGCCCAGATATGGGTTGAGGTGATGCTACGACCAACCTCGAGGACGGAGCGACAGACGAGACATCATGCTTATGGCACAGTCAGAAAGGGGCTGAGATTAGAGTGTGCAGCTTTCCCCTCGTCTTCTCTCTCCCCAGCCACTCCAGCCTACACATGTCACTCTTGCCAGGGAAGTCTGGCAGTGTTTAGAGCCACTTTGATGGTTTCAACCTGGGGCAGAGAGCAGCTGTACTAGCATCTAGTGAATGGAGGTCAGGAGTAGTGCTGAATGACCTAGAAGGCAGCCAGCCCTTCCCTGCCCTATTACAACTCCACCACAAAAAGTTATCTGGCCTAAACAGTCGATAGTTAAGGAAACCATGCTAGGGTGAACACCCTCTGTGAAGTGGAGAACTCAGTTTACCTACACTGTCTCAGAAGAGCAGAGCAAAGCTATCAGCAAGGGAAAGGGATGAGGGTTATAGACTGACAATTTGAATCTGTGAGCCAACCTTATTCCTGCAAGAGACAATCCATGAATGAGTGGGTTGGAAAGCCAGTACAAGCTACAATTTCCAGCATTTATTTTCCTATTTCATCAGACACATTCACTGAGCAGTCAAATCAGGTACTAACCTAGCTGTGCCCACAGAGGATTATATGGATGTGTTTTGGCCAGCGTGTTCACCAACTGAGAGGTGCGCTTCTCTGACAAAGCTTTAATGGGAGGGTGGTCAACAGGCATGACAGTCGGTACCCAGGCCAGGTGGTAGGTCAACACTGCGGTCAGTAAGGCAGCAAAAAACCTTGGAAAAAATGGACAGAAGCAAACCCAGATTAGTCAAATATGGTCAAAGGCAAAGGCCTGTCTGGCACAGAACATACCTTGACTCAGGATTGGCCCACAGCCTCAGGAGGGTTATGCTTACTGGTTTTTGTTGACTTGTTCAATCAGAAGTATAAACTCCTTGAGAAAGCGCTGGCAGAGCTGGTTTTTTTCCAAGGTGTTGGACATCATGGTAAGCCAGACTGGTTCAGCTATCCTTGGAACAGAATATAAGTTCCAGATAGTCCTTCTACAGGAGAGAGAGGAGGCAAGCTGTCATAAATAGTTATTCTGGGTATCTTAGTATATCAAAGAACAAAGCTGAACACTGTCATTTGGATCTATGCACTCCTTAAGGAATCCAAAAATAATTTATTAACACAGGTTGGCAAACTATGACTCACGCAAATTTTATTGCTATCATTTTTATAAAGTTTTATTAGGACACAATCATGCTCATTTATTTACATATTATCTATGACAGCTTCTGCTGGACAATGGTAACGTTATGTGGCAGTACAGAAACCCTTAATAGAAAAAGCATACCATCCTTAACATAAAAACCTTCATTCAGAAACAATTTATGGGGATGTAGCTCAGTGACACAATGCTTGCCTACCACGTACTTGGCTCTGGGCTTGCTCCAAACACCATACAAGAAAAGAATACAAAGAGGTTAAAAAGTTCATATAATGTCCTTTTTCAGAATTTATAATCATTTTTTAAACTTATTTTTAAATCTACACATAAAAACTTAAGAACTGTACAAATTTATAGGGCATCATACGATCATTTTTATATGCTAGTTATTTTGCTTTCGTGGTAATGAGAATCAAATCCTGTTTTTTTGCTTTATATACAAGACAAGCACTCTGTCACTGGGTGACATTCCCAGCTCTCCAGTGTTGTTAGGATAAAGAAATACAGATCAAGAACTGACCAGCACTTAAGAGACAGAGGCAGGAGAACTATGCACGTGAGGCGGCCACAGCTGCATAGTCAGACCCCATCTAGAATAAGGTGGAGTGGGGATGGGGTCACAAAAAGATATGCAGGACAGAGAAAGCACATGCTGTGTTGAAAATGAGATTGCTGGGCGACTCAACTCTGCTGGTTTCGAGTTAGTGTGCTGCCTCTCTAAATCCAACACCCAATTTGTTTTAGATGAGAAGCCACACAATGGGTCTTTTTCTAATGTGCCAGTTTCTGATGCAGAGGCTTAGAGGGCTGGGTAATGTGTAAAAGATATGGACATACTTAACAGCGAGCTGAGGATGGGGACTCAGGCATAGCATGCTCTGTTTTAAGCTCTATGGTACACACGTGTATTTCCAGGATGTAAAAACTTACTCAGGCCCTCCATTGAGTAAAAAAGAAATTTAGCCCTGAATGAATAACACAGATCTGTCTCTCCAAATCAAGACTGAGCAGAGCAGGCACACTCACACTAGACTATGTAGCTGTGTGTCTAAAGGAATCAAGACAGAACACAAATCTGCCTTAGCAAACGCAGAAAACCAAAACCCTTCAGACTTCAAAAAAAATAGTATCTGCTGAGTTAAGAAACTGTGACTCCACGAATGGACCGGATGCAGTAATCAACAGACGTTGGGTGCCCAGCCCCAGTGGATACACGCACATCACAGCTCTCCGGGAGCATCATGGAAGAAAGGGTAGAAAAAGCACAAGAGCCCAAATACCAGACCGCCTGCAGTGAAATAGTCTATTCCAGAAACGGCTGAATAAACAATATCAGAAAATGGCAATATACATGGACATATCAACACTGAAGAGAAAAATTTTCTCAGGATCCCACCCCTAAACTTAAGAACTACAGGCAACTAATAACCACTGGGAGAAGGAGAATTAGCCTCCTTATTGTCCAGTGCAGAGCAGTCATCCATGAAAGCACTGCACAAAAACAAACACCAATAAGCTCTATTTATGCATTTGTGCATATACCTACAATTCATATATGTCTGTAACAATAGTCTATCAACTTACAGTGCAGGGGTGAGGAAAAGGCATAACAGATCTTAAAAAAAATAGTGGTAGTGAAGATGATTATAGTAGTGTAATCTAGACTTTACCTACAAAATTCATGTCTCAGCTGGGCACAGTGGCACGCACCTTTAATCCCAGCATTTGAGAGAGAGGCAGGTGGATCTCAGTGAGTTCAAGGCCAGCCTGGTCCACAGAGTGAGTTCTACGACAGCTAGAGCTATAAATTGAGAATGTGTCTTGAAAACACATACACACACACAAAATAACAAGGCAAAAGAACCCAAAACTCATGTCTCTAGTATTAGTACACTACTTTATCTGTTTCTGGAAGGAATCACTGTCAAATAAGTGTGAAACTCTTCTATGTACACAATCTCTGTTTTTTTTTTTCTTCTTCTTCTTCTTCAGGTTTTCACCCCTGAATGATTAGTATTTTGATTAGATTAGCATCAGATTAAAACCAGACTCTCAAGCACAAGCCAGCTTTGAGTGTGACCTCTGCACAACTACATGCAAATCCAGCTGCCCTCAGGAGACAGCTGATGCGTCGCCTTCACGGCATTTCTCCAATGAAGCAGTTAGACAGTTCTTTATCTATAGCCAGAGTTCAGAAATGTGATGATTTTGTTTCAAGTAGCATTGAGCGCTAACATTCTAGGAACTGCATTTTTTTTTAAACTCCCAGCTATTTGGCTCATTTACTCATGACGGCTCTGCAGTGAGAGTCCATTCTCTGTTAACAGAGACACTCAGATGAGCACAGTGAGGGAAAAAATCTTATCCACTACCTGAAGCAAATCACCCTGCATCCCCCACTCTGTCGCAAGAAGTAGGAGACCAGTAAGGAACAGTATCCAATGACTGGAGATCAGTGAGACACTGCTTACAGTGTCAGCAAAGGAGGGTCTGACAATTCACAGGTACCATGGGCACTGCAAGTGCACCAGACATGCCCTGGCAAATGAGAGCTAAGTCTCCATGACATGCACACATTTTTGCCATTCGCTCTAGGGCTCAAGCAGCACCCTTGCAACCAAGCTTTGCCTTTGGAGCTTGTGGGACGACAGACATAAGATCATAGCAAGAGTTATAAGACATCTTTAAAATTAGTCTTCAGTTCATTCTGATGAAAACAATCCCATTAAGATAGCCCCAGCACTCAGGAAGCAGAGGCAGGTGGATGTCTATGACTTTGAGGACAGCTATACCTAATAGGCAGTTCCAGGCCAGCCAGTCCTATATTTCAAAATAAACACGAAAACAAAACACCCCTGCCCCTAAAACACAACAAAAACCTAACCCCATTAAAGGGGGCAGGCAGAGTGAGGGCTACTCAAATGTTTGGCTTGTCCTCATGGGCAGGGACTCTAAGATAACTAAACATCACCAGTCCTAATTCTTCTAAGAGACAGCCTTCATGGCAGCTAGTCAGATTACCGCTCGTAATTCCAACCTTCAACTTTACCTGAATTCTCCCAGTGCCTCCATCAGACGGCTCACATAAAACTGGACTCGGAGACTTGATTCTGCAATCTTCCTACAGGAGATCATGGCCTTCATGGAAGAGAGTGAGCTAAATTACTCTCTAAGAAGAAATTCCTTTATAGCTGATCTACTGGGGCTCACTAATGAACACATCAAACGCTGAAAGTAATGATGCTTTCCCTCCTCAGAAAGCACCAACTTCCTTCCCTACGGCAACCAGTGTCTGGTCTGCAGCCTTAGAAATCCTAGGGATCATCTCCGGGGCACGTTTTGACTTCCCTATGCAGGCCATCTGACACAAAAAGAAATGGGCTGTTTGGGGCTGCAAATCCCTCCCCTATTTTCCATTAGGCTGCAATCCTATTACCTTTCATTTTCCTATTTAAGTTTTTGCTTGGGATGGATCCCAGGGCTTGTGCCTGCCCTGTAAATGCTCTGCCACGGAGCTGCAACCCCATCCCTTACCTTTTCAATTGCACTCTTCAGCCTGTTCATGTGAGATTCAAACAGGGGGAAATGGGAGAAGAAGAAGTCTTGGAAATCCTGCTGAGCTGCCTCTCTCTCACACAAGGAAAAGATGATGCTGATGGCAATCTTCTTCCTTCTGATTATGGCTGGATTAGAGCTACAGGTTTCTTCAGCCAAGCTAAATGTCTCATCAGTTGACCTGGAGGAAAAGGAAGTTTGAAAAGTAGCCGTGCATAAGTGTGTCACTGAAGGTAAGCTGTCTTGCCACGGGACGACACTCAGGAAGCTAGTGCAAAATACTGAGAAGTTGCTGGTCTTTTGTCTACCTCAAATTCATTCTCTTCTCAGTCCTTTATCATGAAAACTGAGAGAAAATCCACTTACACATATATTATCATCTTACGATAAAGGAAGCTCAAATGAAAGCCAAAGTTAGTTCAAGTGTTTGACTCTCATCCTTTTGATTATATTTAGGAGTGTGAGATACCACACGTTCTAGCTAAAGATGTGCAGGAGGTAAAGGTCCTGGCTTCTAGCCTGGCCTTGAGTCCCACCCCTGAAACTCAGAGAAGAGACTGGATGTGTTGGCACACACCTTCAATCCCAGCACCCACTGTGAGATGAGAGGGGGACAGAGGAATTGATGGTGGGACACTCACAGGCCTGCTAGCCCAGACCACGACACACAGGAGAAACCACGCCTCAACAAGGACGAAGGCGAGGACTGACTCCTGAGAGCTGTCCTCTGATGTCCACAAGTGCTCTCTGGCACATGTGAGGCCTAGAATGTAAAACAAACAAGTGAAACATGGGCCCTTGTTGTTTGATGACGGATAAGAATAGATGGAAGGCTGAGAAGACAGGGCCTGTGGAGTACTCCGTTTACACAGACATCTTGCTTTAACACTCCCTGGCACCTTCCCCAAGGCTATTAGAACCAGCAGATGAAGTTACTCCACTAAATGCTTGGATGAAGCCAGTGATCAACTGAGCACTCTGGGAAATCCACTAAGCAGAAAGGCTCAGCTCTCTTCTGCTATAGTTGAATTCTCAAAGAACTGACGATCCTTTTGAGGGGCTCTGCTTCTGTAATCAAAGAGCCACAGCACCAATACATTCTTGCTATAGATCCAATTTGCCTTAAGAGTTGCTACAATTATGGTTTAGCCGTGTCTCTTTTAAATTCTGTGGGGAGGCTGTGGAGCTACCACATACTTACTAACAGCAAGAGTGGGGGGAAAAAAGAAAAAGAATTTGTTTTGTTCTACACCAAGGGCCAGAGTGTGCTACAAATGAGTGTAACTAGCCTGCCACACGGCAGACGCAGCACTTACTCTCTCTGTCACCAGCTATACCGTTTTTAGGGCTCTCCTCACAGTCTGTTAAACCCTGTAAGTTTTAAACCGTATCTGGATTTTACTAACATACATGCATCTGGAGCTGCATGGTTAGGAAATCTATGTATGAAAGAAAGGAGAGGAGTGCTTTGCTCTAGGCTCTGGGGCGTGTTTCTGCTTTCTTTAACATCCCTCAAGATCTGGGAAGAGGCTGTGAGTGACAAGGCAGCTCCCGATCTGCAGGTGGCATGTGAACACACCACGTATCCTTAAAACCCATCAAGTTTTGTCTCCGAGAAATCTCCAGATCCCAATGGCGAGGAAAGGCTTTGAGAATCACATGGACTGTCACAAATTTTTGCACAGGAAGTGACCTGATATTTTAAAAAGGCTCCTACTCTTTGTTGTAAAGTCCCTGTGTTAAAAGTTTGTTTCTGTGTACTAGTTTATTTCTGTTCTGCCTATAAAACGTCCAGCCAGGTGTAGTGGTGCACATCTGTATTCCACTTAAGAAGCTGAGGTAGTCAGACTGAGAAGGTAGGTTTGAAGGTAGGTTTGTTAAAGGACAGGTGGGGATAGTGAGATCTTGTTTCAAAAAGGAAAAAAAAAAAGAATAGCAACAAAATATTCTTCTGAGCTATAATATGAAAAGTTGCCTCTTTGCTGAACATTCTATTTCTATTCTGTCTCAAAAGTAAAACACCTGCATCATTCCATTCCTCCTCAAGCCAAGGTGGCCTTTAACATTCAAACTATGACCAACATTAGGCTTTATTTTATTCATCTCCACCTCTACCCTCTAAACAATGGTCAACTCCTCTATCAGTTTTAGCATAGTAGAGAGTGCCACCTGCTGAATTGCTGTAAAACTTTCCTAGCTGAACAGAGACTAGATCGTATTGGCTTTACTACACATCTCTACTAACACCTAAAGCTGTTGCTCTTCAGACTGAAGTCCTGGATCAACTACCCACACTGAAACAAATCAGGCCAGAGCATCCTAATTATCTTTTAAGTATAATTCCACAACAGAGAATCCTTGAGAACGTTTCAAATTCAATTATATAGCCAGATACTTTTCCATACTATCCATGTCTCCAGGTGAGCTGCACAGCTGTTTTGTAAGTACAGAAACTGAGGCAGTGCTTGCCTGAGGAACAGAAAGCTCCCTGGGAACGATGCCGCCCAGGATCCCCGTTATAACCCAGAATGCCACCTTTGCTGATCCAGGCTCTTGCATGCCAAGAGTGGACAGATGCTCACCCTGCCTGAGCCACTAGCTCAAGCTTGTGCTGTCAGAGGCTCTGTGATGGACGCAGCACCACAGGGAAGACTTGGAAGCACTCAGATCAGCCAATGGGTTTCAAGCTGCACACATACAACATAACAAAACAAAACCACAAAACCATGGCTGCACACTTAGGTCTTTTCCATATAGAGAAATCAAATAAAGGAGGCATGTTGGTCCGTACTATTAACCCTAGCACCTGGGAGAGAGACAGGAGGACCATGAGTTCAAGGCTATTGTGGGCTACAGAGTTAGAACCTATCTCAGAAAACAAAAACCCCAAATTGTGTTTTGTTATACTTAAGAATATATTAATATATGTAAGTAGCTCAAAGTGATAATCACTTAAAGTAAAAACTATCATCATTTTAGTAAATATGGATAAACTATAATTGATATCAGGGCTGCTTAGCACAATTATTGTTGAGGTCAGATATGAACTTACTCTGAACCTATAGGGATCAAACTCTGGTCATCGAGCTTGGCAGGAGGTGCCTTTAGCTACAGAGCCATCTTGAGAGCCCAAGTTTTGCTTTTGTGAGACAGGATCTGTCTGTGTGTAGCCCAGGTTGGCCTTGGACACAAGCTTGCCCTAAGCTAATTTCCCATGGGTTAGTATTATATATAGACACTACCAATGTTTTATTTGCCATATACTAAACCCCATCTGACCACTTGACTCGCTTATCTAATTTTACCCTCCTGATAACACCAAGGCTGGACCTGTCACTCTGCTAAGGCATGTGAGAAGAAGCCTCTGGATCCCAGGATATACTATAGCACACGCCTGGTGAGGGTAGAGCTGGGAGCTGTCCTCAGCTCATCTCTCATCTTGAGGTCCCTCACCAAGAAACAGCAGCTTGGAGAAGGATCAGCTGTAACCTTTCATTGCTCAGCTCATCTTTCTGTGCAGTTCCTCATCAGACCCCTGTGCTTCCTCCTCCTGAGTCATGGCATCTATCATGACTGATCTTTTCTCATACCTGTTTGCTGTCATCTTCCCTACAGGTCATAAACTACTTCAGCACGAGCACATGGCTGAGCCATCTTCACAGTCTCAATTCATACATTAAATTGGTACAGTCATTACTAGGCAATTTACAAACTCAAATGACACAAATATTTTAGTAACATATGAAAACTCCCTTTAAATTTTTTGATATATAAAAAAAGGGGGGGGCCTGGATGCTACTGGGATAACATCAAATGTATACTTTTGGACACAACTGAATAAACTTCAGATTAAAAAACAAAGTGAAATGAAGGTAGAAAATAACCTTGAGGCTATCTCTATATATACCAATATTCATGCCTGTTTAGTTTAAGAATTTAAGTGCCACAAAGGGACTAACTATGTCTCAAGTATCATACTGAAATCACTGTAACCAGGGAACAGGTTTATCCCGACCTTTATTACTTACAGAGCCATGTCTGGAAGGAATCGGGCTTGAGGAGAGAGCATATTCACCTCGAATTACCACCAGATCTAGCACATACAATGCACAGCTTTCCACTATTGTCTAAGAATATGGGTTTTCAGCTGGCCACAGTGTCAACATGCTCACAATCCTATCACTTAGGAAGCAGAAGCAAAGGATGATGAGCGAGTCTTGTCTGGATACCTGTCGTATCCCAGGCCAGCCTGCCGAGTTTTAATGTGTAAACTTGCAGGCTAAGCTGGAGCTAATCATAGGTTTCAGGTCTTCTGCCCCTGACAGCAAGGATGACCCTGCCAGGTTCTGTAAGCTGTTTACACTAGCATTTCCTTAGCCAGAGGAAACATGTAACTCACCTCCGTGGAAAGATGCCATTTTCCAAACTCGTCGTCTGACTTCGAAGCCAGCGGCGCTGGTAGCTGCTGGAAGAGGACGTGGAGGAGCTGGGAGAGGGAAAGGGCGTGACCAGAAGGCTGCTCAGTGATGCTGCAAAGAAGCGCATTTCAAACGTCAGGGTCCAGCTCGAGTCCTCACAATGCACACACTACAATGTACGTACAGATATGCTCACTGCCACGGAGCAGTACATTGACGATGGATTCCATAGAGCCTGCGGGTTGCCCAGAACCCACAGAAAAACCTAGGCTGCCTAGGATCCACTTGTGATTCTGGCACTGGGGAGGAAGAGACAGGAGAACCCTTGGAGTTCACTAGCCAGCCATTGTAGCAAGATCAGAAAAGTCCACCTCCCAGGAAGGGACCTCACCTCAGAAAGAAAACAGCACTCAAGGTGTCAAACTCATGCAGAACATGCTTCTACATCTGCACACACGCTCCTTCGTCCCCAACCCCAACAAGTGAAGAGATAGACAGATTTAAATAGACAGACAGATAGATTATATACCAGGCATGATGATAAAATACTAAAGGTTCAGAGGCAGGAGGATCTTGAGTTCTAGGCCAGCTAAGCTATGTAATTGCGAGTCCCGGGGCTAGCCTGAGCTACAAAATCTCCCTAAAGTCAAGCACCAAAAAGTAAAAGATGGGAAATTTTATATATCTCAACACTACAAACACACTAAATTTTTGGATTCTACTAATCATATCCAGCAGATGGAGACTAAAATTTCTCTCTTCCAGAAATTTCTGCAGATGGGGGGGGGGTCCCACAATTTTGGGACACCGTATCTGTTGCTCCGAAGTCCACAATTGTCCTTGAACTGTCATTTCCCTTCTTCAACCTTCCCAGTGCTGGGATTACAGATGTACACCACCATCTGTACAGAGGAAACAAGAGTCCTAGCCTAGCCACACTTAGGCACATGGATTTCCAGCGCACAATCTGCAGGTGGGATGAGCGCACACATGGTCAGGCTGCCCGCCACACACAGAAGGAATCATGGCTCCTCCCTTGGAGTACGCACTGCAGATGTCTAGGAACACTGTCCATGTGGATCACTCAACCAGCATCCCCGAGATGCCTGCATGCCTACTGCCTTTGACCTACTTCTTCACTCTCTATTTGGAGGTAAAACTTCAGCAAAGTAACCAATGTATTCCTCTTCTGATCCTCTTTTTTCATTCTTTTTATTTGTTTGGTTTGTTTTGCTTGAGACAAGGTCTATATAACCCTGTTGTCCTGGAACTCACTATGTAGACCAGGCTGGCCTCAAACTCACAGAGATCCACCTGTCTGTGCCTCCCTAGTACTAAGATTAAAGGCATGTGCCACCACACCCAGCCTCTGGACCTCATATTCAAATACAGAAAATTAATTTAATAAACAAAGTTATAGGCAATACATTTTGGCTGCTAAACCACAAAATGACTTTAACATTTTAGAAGGTCCCCTAAGCTGTGATTGATGTCACCAAAGGATATGGGAACTCCTCAGGCTGCTATGGGTTACAGTGTGGAGCTGTATCTCTGTGTCACTACTAACAAAGTTATTCAACCACTGAGTATTTTTGATCCACAGTCTGAGCACTAAGAATGAAGAGTCTATTAAAGAGCTATAAGTAGTCTAAAGCTAGTCCCTTCTTCCACATAAATAAAACTTAATGGGTCTGGCTTTGCAGGATATTTTTAATTCAAATTATACTGGATTTATGGATTGATTTGTATTACTTGCTCTTACTCAACCTTACTGTTTCAATAATTTCTAATCTTTCCTGTTATTTCTAAAAATCCCTTATAGTTTTAATTGCTATTTTTATTACATTTTAAATTCTATTTTTTTCTTAAACAAGTATCTAAGAATACAATTACAGAGGAAAAGCTAAAGGAGGGTGAGGAGATCGCTCAATTGGTAAAGTGTTTCCCAGGCAAGTACAAGCGTGATGACCTGAGTTCCATTTCCAGCAACAACATAGTGAACATACTGTCTTCTAGTTGGCAGCCTTGAAGCCTTAACCCCACTTTCTGTCCTCATGTTCCTCACCTCTTGTTCCTCACTGCCACCTTCTCTCCCCTCTTGCTCCTCAATCTCCCCTTTTCTTTCTCCTCCCTTCTCTCACCTCTTGCTCTGCACCCCCACTTCTCTTTCCTCTTGCTCTTCACCCCAAGCCTGACCCTTTTTCCTCCTAACCCCTCATCCTGTCCTCTCCTACTCCTTACCTAGGAAAGCTGATTAGCTCTGGTGCCAATGGGAAGGTCTAACCTGACACAGGAGCTCTTAGCTCAGCCTGCCACAGATCCCAAGCTGGTTTTCTCTCCCTCTTCTGGCCAGCTTGAGAAGCTGAAAATCCCTTTCAAGTGTGCATGTGAGGTTGTTCATTTCTTTAAATGAACACTAAGTGTCAGAGTGGACGCATCCTGCTTCTGCAGCCATGCTGAACACTTGTCAAGTGTCTGCTCTTACTCTGAAGGCTCATTTGAACGTGATTCAAAAAGAAGTATCTGAAAGTATTGCCAGTTTTCCTCATACCACGTGCTTTATGGACAGAGGAAATGTAGTTACAGTGAGGATGGGAAAGTTATCTTTCTTGCTAGAAGAGGAACACAGACTGCTACTAAACCAGCCTGAAGAGACTGACCTCAACCCCCAGCCTAGAAATCTTACTTACACTGCTCACTACATGTGTACTCAAGACCTCCAGATTTCGGATGGTCTGACCTGGCCCTGCCAAGCCAACTTCTTGTTATCAGTATAGCAGATGATTCACAACTGGAGAATTTGGGCATCGTTCTAGTAAAAAACAAAACAGCCCAACAACACACATCTGTTTCCCTTGCTGATCTCATGCTTGCCCTACACAGGTTAACGTTATCTTCCTCTGCTTATTTATCAAGTTAGGAACCACAAGCTCTACATGGCTTCGCCCTCCTCCCTCGTGACCCATGTGCCATTATCACCGCTACAAATGCCACTTCCTCTAAGCCTGCACCCAGCATCCTCTTCTCTCCAAGGCCTTTCGTGAGTCTCTCTTTCTTTGTGTATGTGTGTGTATTCACCGCTGAGTATGCAAAGCCAGCTGGCTCACTAGTGTCTGAGGATTCTCCTGTCTCTGCCAACCATTTCACCATAGGAGCACTGAGATTCTGGATGAGTACCACCATGTCCACATCCATGTGGACTGCAGAGAGCCGAATCAGGTCTTCAACACTCATGCAGTAAGCACTTCACAGAATAACCCATCTCTCTAGTCCCCGTACTTGAAAATTTCTAATAAAACCACTGTAGTCAACCTTTTAAAAGTTATCTTTTTGGCTAGGTATGATGGTGTAGGCCTGTAATTGCAGCAAGGCTGAGGCAGGAGGATCATAAATTCAAGACCTGTCTGGGCTGAAGAGCGAGTTAAAATTTTCTAAATTAGCTTTTACTTTGTACAGAAACGCAGAAGACACTCCCAGAACAGCCATAAGAGAGAGAGCCATGTTACCCTCTGGAGACAGCCTCTGAGCCATGAAAGCTGGGACAGGGGTGGGACAGCAAACACCAGACGACTCGGATGAACTCAGTATGGGAACATGGGTAACAGAGCTCCCCTCTCCTGCTGCCCCGTGAGATAAGAAAGAGTGTCCCTGGCATCACACCTGCTTCCAGGGGTAAAGCCCCGTCAACTTAGGCAAACACAAGTAATATCGGGTTACTAACCAAAGTGAAAAATAAATGTCCTTGAGATAATAACCAAGAGTAAGTTAACAAATGAGAAGGAAACACAATGCCCATGCAGGAAATGTCAAGTCACTGAGCAGGGATGCTACGTTTTTCTGGTTATCCAGCTCAAACCCACAACCACAGTTTAATCATGCGATATTAAAATCCATCATGATTATCAGAAACAAAGAAGGTACAAGGAAGAGAAGTCTGAAGAGCCAGGCGTGGCGGAGCACAAAGGAAGGTGGATCTCTGAGTTCTACAGACTAAGTTCTAGAACAGCAGGACTATGTAGAGACACCCGGCCTCAAAAACAAAACGTCCAAATAGACATGACAACCAAATGTACTGTGTTCTTAGAGCGTAAGAAGGCATTAGAGGAAGACTAAAGAAAATGCTGCATGATGAAAGCCAGCTAAGGACTATGAGGCATTAATTGTGTCAAATGCAAAACAAACATCAGACATTAACACAGCAAACACTCTGTATGGTTGTCCCAACTTTACTGAAAATAATAAGTATAAAAAATATTTTTAAAAGATTATCTCTTGATTCTAGACAGATTTATCAAAATTTGTGATCTAAAAGACAATGTCTTTAATTCCTCTACATTTTCTACTGACAAAAACTAGAAAGACAGCTCAGGAGTTAAGAGTACCCGCTCTTCCACAGCACATACGTTTAACTCCCAGTACACACATGGCAGATCACAACCACTGTTAACTCCAGTCCCAGGGACTCCAACATACTCTTCTGGCCTCCGTAGGTACCAGGCATGCATTTGATGCACAGATACACATGAAAGCAATATACTTATACACATAAAATAGTAAAATAATAACAAACAAGAACCTCTAACATGTCACTCCTTATTTTGCTTCAGAACTGAGATCTCAGGATTTTAAAAAAAGATTTATTTATTTTTATTTTTTGTGTATAGGTGTTTTGTCTATTTGTGTGTCTGTGCACTACATTTGTGCCAGTGTCTGTGGAGGCCAGAAGAAGCCTTATAATTCCCCTAGAACCGGATGACAGTTGTGAGTCATCATGTGGATGCTAAGAATCAAACCCCAGGCCTCTGGAAGAGCAGTTATGCTCTTAACTGCTGAGCCGTTTCTCTAGCCTAGAATCTTAGGATCATAAAGTGGGTAATAAGGAAAATGGTTGTTTTTCCTTTAAATTCACTTTGTAACCTAGGCTGACCTAACACATACAATCTTCCTGCCTCAGTCTACTAGTGGGATCACAGACATGCACCATCAGGCTTGACCCAAAAGGGGAAAAAAAAATCTTAGAGATTAGAATACTATAAGAGCCCAAAGAATCCTGCTAAAAAACCGCTGAGTCGTTCTGCAGGTAGGAATATGCACCCAGCTTAGACTAGGAGATTTGAGTAGCAGACACTAGCTCAAGTTGGATATATGCACCAGGACAGCAAGTGGACAAAATACCAACTATACAGGGAGGCGGGGGTGGGGGGAGGAAAGTCAGCCCTCACTCAGAGGAAACCAACCCACAGGCTAAAAGTAGAGATTCTCAAACCCCCAAAGGAAGTCTTCTCCACCTCTCACAATTCCCATTTGTCAGTTGAAAGTTCCTTTCATGAGCTCTGAGAAAACTATCGGTTCTCGCTGCCACAGATTCATGTATTTAAAGTGAACATGGACCCTCAATTACCTGCTTTTCAAAAAACAAGGAAAAGCAGTTCCCAAAGCAATTTAAAGTCCAAGGGATATCCAATACATGAGATGCTGACTTGAAAATGAATCAGGAAAATCCAAAGTTCATCCCAGTAATGTTTCTGTTGATGTCCGTTCTCTCAAATTTTCAGTTTCTTTTTGGAACAAAAAGGTCCATAAGTAAAAGAAGGCTGCATCGGGAGAGAGGCGGTGCGCTCTGGGGGCTGGTGGACCCCTCATCTTTTCTTCACAGAGGGAGGGGGTGCCTCACAAGGGCAAGCAGAGCAGGTCCCATCTGCCACGCAGGCAGAACTTCACCCACTGCTCTGTGTGCTAGGGGTTATGCTCCTCACTCTCATCCCAGTGATGGATCCTTTCCTCCTTGCTCTGACACTCAAGCGTACCAAGGCCAGCTCTGGTCAGTCCTGCCCACAGGCCAATAGGGCAGCGGCTGAACCCCAAGATGTTATGCTTCTTAATGGACTCAGAGTCTTTTGAGACCTTGGTAGAACTCAAAAGTTCAGCACACAGGGACCAATAGAGAAGGAAAGGGTGAAACTATCCTGAGCTATGTTAAGTATAAACAAATGTAGTTCACTTACTTCGCTTTTCTTTTCTTTTTTCTTTTTGAGACAGGGTCTCAGAATGTAATCCTGGGTGGCCTCGAAGTCACAGAGCTAGCCTGCCTCTGTTTCCAGAGTACTAGGATTAAGGGTGTGTGCTATGCTCCACTACATATGATATTGGAGTTGTTCAGATTTTGCTTGTACTCAGTGAAAAAGGCACAGGTTTAATAAATGGAAGTTACATTTCTGGGTGGAAGGTCCAGATCCTACTTTACAGAAATGATGGAGAAAACCAAAATGAATCCATTTTAATACATATATAAACAAACAAGGAGATTCAGCAACTACTGTATTTCCTTAGTGATTCTGGGAACAGAGTTGAGTGGGCTGAGCAAAGGGCTCCAACACCACCCAGAAACAACACAGCACCTTCGAGGCAGAATCGTGGGCGACAGCAGGTGATAAATGGGTGAAAAGACAGGAGGAAGGGGACCAAGGCCTGGCGCTGGCGCCACTCAGCTGAACTTCCAGTAAAGGAGCTGAGCGTGACGGGACAACCAGTAGGATGCTTGTGGTTCTCACTGGATGGCTGCCTATAGGATGCACGTTCATCAGGCAACGCCCACATGCCTCCTGGCCCTTGAAACGCAGAACTAACCTCTGATCTGAACCATGAATTAAAAACCAAAAGCAGATTTGTACACAAAAGCAGAAACCGGGGGGGTCTCATAGGCAGTATTAGGCAACATTAAGGCTCTAAGTGAGCAGAGAAGGAGTCCTGAGAAACAATCTGGATCAGCATCATAGGACAAAAAAGGCGGGTAAGCCAGCTGGAAGCTCCCTCCACTGCCACAGCCCTGCTCCACCCTCTGAGCAAGCAAATCCCCAGTACAACTGCCACAATGAAGCTTCCCGCTGGAAGAAGCCCACCAGCACGCACTAGTCTCACACGAATCTGAGTACCAGATAAGACTAGTTTGTGTGCACAATCATTAGTAGATGGTGAACATCAAGTTTCTGAGCCTCAGACACATGACATTTAGAATGCAGAGAAAAGAAGGGAAAAAAATCAAAGGTGGTAGGAGAGGGGAGGAAGGCCGGAGGGAGAACCTCCTTCCTATATTCTGCTTTTCCATCACGGAGAGACCGCCACCCCGCCAACTCAGCCAGTAGGAGGCGGTACCTGAGCGAGCAATGCCGCTGTCCCGGTCTTCATTCTGCCCTCTGCTTGGCATATCAACTGGTGTGCTGTGTGCTAGGACAAAGAGACAAGGAAGACGTTATCAGGCTCCCCAGACACAGAGACATTTACAAAATTCTTCAGTAGTTTTTAGACTTCACGGTAGGCTACTGGTATTGACGAATGGCCTAATATATAATAAAAACTAATGTATCATAAAGATAGCAAATTAAATAAATAAAAAGATGACAATAAATGAAGAAACAAACTCAACAAGCCATTTGCCTTCATGGTGGAGACTAGAGACTCTTCTGAGTGACAGCCAGCTATTAAGAATGACATTAAACCATGCATGCAGTTAATACAACTAGCCTCGATCGTAGCCATTTCCCCATTATTAATAGGATTTAAACAGTACAACGTTTTCAAAATGCTTTATAATTAGTTTCAGTAACAGTTGTTGGCAGCTTAGGAAGAGAAATAGCTAAAACACATTTCATGAATCTAGAAATGTTTATTTATAACACACATTCTTGGCAGACACAGAAAACATTAACTCTGACAATTTTTTCCCTCCGGTTCTTTCCCCATACATGGTATCATAGTTAATTCAGGAAGAACTCATGTCCTGGCATAAATCTGGAAAAACACTCAAGTAGCATGTATACCTAGGAGGTTTCAGACTGACTGAGCTGTACATTTACTGGACTGGAAGGTGAGAATCTGTTCTAGTAAATTTTACAATGAAAAAGAAGTCACTGTTGTGGATGATAGCACACTTGCTAGCATTTTATTTTTTATTTTTTTAGGTTTAAAAAGAGTATACAAACATGCTGTACTTCTCTAAAGAGCTGGGACAGTGGTGTCCATTTTGTTAGGTCTCAGACAGTTACAATGCTTAGTATTTTTCAGGCTACGAAGAGGCACAGATTGAAAAATCCCATTGTTCCTCACACCGTTAGATGTTAGTCATAAAGACTGCCCACCCTTGTTAATCATGCTACAATGGAGCAGCCTCTGCTGGCAAGGCCAATTAAATCACAGAAAATATCCAGAATATCAAGATTTACTACACCTGTAAGGAACCTAGACACTGCATTTAAGTGATCTCAGTAAGTTAATTAGAGAGAGAGAACTGATTGAGGCCTCGGTGCTCCTGAGTGACTTAGAAACTCCATGCAAGTAAGGGTGCAGGTGAGTAAATGGAAGAGATGCCACAGCAAAGAGAAACAGCTCACAGCGGCAGAGGAGGCCTGGGAAAATCAGAAGAAATTAATTCTCCTAGAAACTCTAAGGGCTCATTTCACATCAAAGTCAGCTCGCATTTGGACCATTAGCAAAGATAGTAACAAAAGAGATTCATGGTCGGAACTTCAAAATATCATGACTCCAGCTACGTTTGAAACTAGAATCCCCTGCCTCAAAAGCCCTTTGGGTTTCTGGAGAAGAATGGATTTTTTCCTAAGAACCTGCACAGGAGTTTAGCGTGTGCAGGCCACACAAACCTGCAAAGAAAGAAGCGCTCCGGGTGAGGCGGAGCGGCCCTCCTTCCGACAGCCCCTGCAGCAGCTTGCCGCCGCACGCCTGGAGCAGACCTACAGCAGAGCACACAGAGGACCAGGGCGCACACACACATAAACACAGGTTAGAGATAACGCAAGACCGAACCCGAACACAACAAATGCAAATAAACAAAACACGCCCCAACAGCAGTGCCCAGAGAAACTGTTCATAGGTCTCATTTTACCTAAGTTACTTCCAGTTCGACAAGGACCCAAACTGTTCTGATTAGCGTTCAGTTTTCCAACCTGAGGATCTTGGTTGATGTATTCGAAGCTGTCCTGCAGGCTAAATCAAGATGGGAAAGGAGAAGGGAAAAACATTAAGAGGTTAACAAATTTGCTTTTTAGTAGATTCTTAACTACAGACAACAACTGATCAATTACTCAGAACTTTGCTATATAAGAAAGTTTCACATCTAAGATGGTAGGTTGGGAGCAATCTCTTGGAAGAAAATAAAAATGTTTTGGAAGTGGCCAATGCACACAACTACCCACACAACAGCATTCTTAACCCTTAAAGTTTGAAATGAGACAGCAACCTCAAAGGGTGTCAGAAATGGACACCTAAGACCTTGATGCTCATTTCAAACTCTGCCTCAGAAACGGACACCTAAGATCTTGATGCTCATTTCATGGGTTTTCAATAAGCACTCAAAATAAATTAATTTTAAGTCTTGGCTGATATCTATTAATAATTTAGCACCACCTGGTGGTGCTGGTACATGCCTTTAATTCCAGCACTCAGGATACAGAGGCAGGCCGATTTCTATGAGTTCAAGGCCAACCTGGTCTGTATGAGTGAGTTTCAGGACAACCACGGCTGCACCAAAAGAACAAACCCTGTCTCGAAAACCAAAATAATAATAATTTAGCCACTAGTTTCAGGGGTAAGACATATCAGAAATTATAGCTCACTTTAAGAAAATTAAAATTTCTTATGAAATGAGTGGAGATTTTTTAAAATGTATTAATTTAGCATGATGCTAAGTATACACACTCTGAAAATAATACAGCACAATAATAACTTTTATTTAAATCTGAGCTCAATATTTTTTATAGAGAGTTAGTGGGGTAAACAAACGTTTAGGTTATGCCAAAGCTATGAAAAAAAAAATTCTCATAAAAACAGGTATCAGCCAGCCATGCATGCCTACAGTCCCAGTATTCATGAAGTAGAGGCAAAAGAACCATGAGTTCCATGCTAGCTCAGGCTAAACTTACATAGACCATCTCTGAACAGCTCCCTCCGCCCCTAAAATAAGAAATAAACTCTTCTCCTGTAACCATGCAAGACTTCCAGTGGACAGACTGCAACCAACCCAGCCACACAGAGCTCCACCCTAGCTTGAGCTAGATAATGAGTTCAAGGCCACACTGGGCCTATAGTGTGAGATCCTTTATCAAAAAACAAACAACAGTCCCATTGTGGTGGCACATGCCTTCAGTGCCAGCATGCGGGAGGCAGAGGCAAAGGCAGGTGGATCTCTGAGTTCAAGGCCAGCTTGATCTACAGGTTGAATTCCTGGTCAGCCAGGGCTACTCAGAGAAAGCCTGGTTCAAACAACAAAAACAATGACAAAACAAAAAACAAACAAACAGAAAAGAGTATACCAAGCGTCTCTGTTTAAAAGTTCAAAATGTATAAAGAAATGTTCCTGATATGTATAAACTGGAGGCTGAGGGGAAGGTTTTTAATGTAAATATGAGGGACAATATGGTCAATGCATCTGGAAGAGTCCAGAGCAGAGACTGAGCATAGTCAGCAGACTGGATGGAGCCATGAGACAAGGGAGAGAGAGAGGAAGACAAGAAAGAGAGAAAGAGAGCAAGAGAAAAGGAGAGAAGAGAGCACGTAGCCAAAATACCAGGGATAAGAAGAATGAAAAGCTGGTGGAGGGAAGCTTCCGAGATGGAGAAGTTTAGGGTAAGGTGGGAGTGAAAAGAGCCAGGTACTTGTGGTACCAAGGGAGCCTGGAGGTCAACATACATGTTTGGTATGCTAGTAGGCACCGCAGGTATCCCTTCTGACAGTGATAAGGAAATGGCTCCTTTGGTAAAGGGGAATGGCACCGGAATTTGGGGAAGTGGGATTTCCTTTAGACCTGAGGAGGTGGGGGAATGGATGGACACAATGGATAGGACCAGTTGAGAAAATAAAAAGACCCCCATGGCCCAACTACCTGTCAGGCAGGCTAACCTAACTGCATAAAACAGATGGCTTCCTGCCCCATTGCTTGGAGAAGCTATACTACTTCACTCTTTCCGAGGTAAATAAATGAAGGTAGGAGTAGTGGTTCACACTGCAATCAGTCAGTATTCAGGAGGCTGAGACAGGATTACCATGAATCAGAAGAGAGGCTGTGATAGACCCTGTCTCTCCATTCTCCACTCCCACCCACTCCCCAACCCCCCAAAACACGAAGGCAATCTTGCCGTCTTCCCCCTTCATTTATATTTTCCTGAGAATTAAAACTTGGTGGATGGATATCCAAAATAAAAGAGTCAGTTACAAGGTTGGGGATAGGAGCCCTGGGTTCACTCTCTAGCACCCTACAATTGAGTGTGGTGACACACACCTGTCACCCCAGTACTCTGGAGGAGAGGCAGAAGAATCAGGAATCCAAGGCCAACCTCGGTTACAGAGCAAGTTCCAGTCGAGCTCACAGCCAGCCTGGATTAATGAGACCTTTTCCCAAGAACAGACAGACAAAGTCATCTGTCTTTTGGGCCACTTGAGAAAGTCCTAAAGTTTTTCACTTGTTGTTATTGGAAAATAAGTCAAACCCCTTTGTAAATCTGTACTTATCTTGCTATTTCCTTAAAATGTCTTATAACCCTCAAGAATAATCTAAAAACAAACACAAAAACATAGGAAAGGGGTGCAAAGTCCCACACTTACTTATTTGTACTTCCACAGAAGCTACCCATTCTAGCAGAAAAGACTTTACTAATCATCAGTTGTGGAGGGGAACTGAAAGAAACAAGAGGGAGACATTGGCTTTTTAGCTTCAGAAGTCAGCACCAGCATTCCAGCTGTCACACGCAATGCACGGGCGGCCTCACCGGATGGAGTGTATCTTCAGGGTGGAGCCTTTGTAACTCATTGCCACAGAGCCGAACATCATTTCCCCAAGCATGTTCACATCAGATGCTGGTCTCGTGTACTGCACACAAGAAAACACCACGTGGAGCAATGCAATAGAAAGCACTGTCTGCTATTCTCTTGGTCTCTGCTTGAGTATCTTAATGCTACAGCTGGCCATTGTACAACTATCTAGACAGTGATCACCTGTTATTTCACAAATATTACTAGTTTTTAAAACTCCCTCTTTATATATAATATGCTCACGCAAAAAAAGGCTATGGTCTCCATTTATAAATTCTAACTATGAACGAAACAGGATACCTCTTCCTTAGGTAGTGAGCAGATCCTGTCAAGAAACACGGTTTACTGCTATCCAACTAAATAACTACTAGTTGTGGTCATTTGAATGAGAGTGTTCTACATAACCTCATGTCTGAGCACTTGGTCACCAGCTGGTATTTGGGTAAGTTTGGGAGGTGTGGCTTTGCTCAGGAAACTGTGTCACTGGGAGAAGGCATTGAGATGTAAAGATTCCTGCCACTTCCAGTTTGTTGTCTGCAGGACACGGGTGTGTTGGGGGGGGTTTCCTCAACCCATAGACTGAGACCACCACCTTAGAGATTGTACTCGGTCACACTGACACTCTTAAGGACAAAACAAAGAGAGCGAAACAAACTAGTGTGCAATAGGCGTACGGGCGTAGCCAGCCTTCGAGGGTGCTCAAAGAAAGAATCCTTAATATGCTTTCTTCAATGTTCCCAGTGTTTTAAACTCCAATATATGCCCTCTAAGTATAAACATTCGCTCGCTTGCTCTAATGCTCACACTAACTCACACAGGCAAACAACACACACGTGTACACACCCTGCTTCTGCACAACGACCAAAGAGGAAGGGGAAAGATAAACATGTGGGTCCTGCTAATATGGCTACACTCATATCAACTTCTTCCCACTCCAGACACAAGCCAACTGAGTTCTCATACTCTCTAATAAATTCCACCCACTCTCTGTTTTATAATCTGCCTTTTCTTGGTACAAAGACCATGTGCCAACTCAGATTCTCAACCAGCTTTGAACACTCTATAACATGGACAGATGCACCACACATCTTAAAACTCAAAGCTTATTCGTCTGTGGCTGCAGGTAGGCACCCTGACCTGTACCTGTTTGACCAGCAGCAGTAGAGGTAAGATTCTGTTACAGGTTTGAAAAATCGGAGCAAGGAAAGCAGGTTATTGTGGCACATGTCTGTAATTCTGGCACCATGGAGCCTGAGCCGGGAATATCTGAGATCGGCATGGATGACATGATGTGTTCCATGCCTGCTGGGCTACAGGGGGAAACCGCCTCAAAATTCACAACAAACTCAATGTGGTGCATTTCTGTAATCCCAGAATTTGGGAGGTGGAGGCAGGAGGATTAGGAGTTCGAGGTCATCCTTGGCTACATAGACAAATTCTATTCGAGAACCTGTGTCAGAAACAAAAAACAAAACCAACAACAACAAATCAAAACAAAATCACCCCTCTTGAAATACTCATGCCCACACTTATCAATTGCGCAAGCCTGTGGCTCTTCTAGAGACAATGTCTTACTTGGTACTTCGGAAGCTGCTCCTTAGTGTGCTGTAAAGATCCTCCAGAGCTATGAGAAGAGCCGCCGCTCACACTGCCGCTTTCCTGACAGCACCTGGCTGACGTTTTCACAGGGACGTCCTCTGCTTTCTGGGTTAAGAGAGATACAGGCAAGGTATCACCATCAAGTGTATTAGGCTTTATCAAGTGGAAATTTGTCAAAACATTCAGTGCCTGAATTTCACTAAAACCAAAAGCTCTGTTTCATTCTTCTTCATAATGACAAAAATATCATTCCTCGGAGTGTGGAATATTTGGGAATGGGATACAGAAAATGGTGGGGTGTTTGGGAAGATAAAGACATGACAGAGAGACACACTGATTGAGACAGGGAGATACATGCTACTCTCCTTAAATAATTTAAGTGTTAGTATTTACATTTAGATTTACACCATAAAGTCAAAACAAATTCTGGCTCCTCCTCTTGCTTTTAGAAAATTCCAGTACTATGAACTCGTAACATGGGGAGCTCTTGAGAAAAAGGACCACTAACATTCAAAATTTTTACCAACTAGGCTGGACTGGTGGGCTTCTGTCTGTCATATTCTTTCTAGCACTCCTAGTGCAACAGGAAAGAAAACCACTGGATGAATACGTGACGGATGAAGGCCAAACCCTGAAACAGGAGCTACTGTGAACCCATGGAGCCTGTGACGGAACGCGGTCTTTAAAAGCCAGAGGCAACAGAGGATTATCTACTTTACGATCCCTCAAGTGTTCACTGCTAATTTTTACAACAATGACATAAAGGTGTAAAAATACCTCTACACCCCCCCCAAAAAAAAACAGAACACTCCCTACAGAAGTAGCCTTCCCAAGAAATGGCTTCTGCTCTGAGTCTCTTTTGCCTGCTCTCTTTCTGTCCTTCTTATGCAGCTTTTGCAACAGCAGCTTATCTAATCTTCATGGTGACAGTCACCCTGGTGGTCTCATGCACATGCTTGCAGTCATGTGCTGGTTCAAACTCACGGTGCTTTGTGCTTATCAAGGGGATGCGGTTGGAGATGGGTTGAATTGGAAAAGGAATGTAAGAAAACAAAATGTGCTGGTCCACAGCAGGCGCTCCAGCAATGATGGAATCTGAAGTTGCACAGGGTTAATCCTGAGCATCCTGCATTCCCTCAACACGCTCTTTAGCTCCAGCTGTTACTTAATACCACTTAAGCCAGAAACAGCCTCCCAGGGGCCTGAAAGCTGGTGACAGGAATTCCCACCTCCGACAAGACTACAGGAGCCAGGCGCAAAGACTGGTGCTTGGAAGCACCACCTGGTACACAGAATAGGCTACCAACCGGATTCTCCTGTAGCCCTTCGCAAGCTGCAAAAATGCTCCTGGGCCTAAGCTGCCTTTTTAACTAAAGAAGTACCTCAAAGAAAGCCTATGTCAGAGACTAGAATGTTATCTCTGCTCCGGCACACTGACCCCAGTTCTCTGTGAAATCATTTTTCCCTTCACCTTTGCCACCAGCGGCATCTCCAGTGGTGGCATGAGATTGCTCAGCTAAACCATCTCTCCTTCTCTGCAGCAAATAAAGAATCAAGTGCCAGCGCCCCTAAGCTGCTGGTCCCAATCTACCAAGGAATCATCTAAGATTTCTCAGCTCTCCCCTCCACCCACCTAACATGCCTGGCCACTAGTGTAATGATTAGCAGGCTGGCAGAATTCCTCTCTAAGTACTGTGGTTTCCACCCCCCTCAACTGCCTTCAACCAAACATTTCCTTCCTGCAAACAAAAGCTGGAAAACAAGGACCAGTGAGAGGGTTCACTGGGTAAAAGGACTTGTCCCACGAGAACTAAGTTTGATCCCTGAAACCCACATAAAGGTGGAAGGAGAGACCAACTCCACAAAGTTGTCCTCTGACTCCAACATGCAGATAGATGCAGGCACAATCCCACAAAATAGTGTTTAAAAAAATAAAAGTACAGCTGAAAATAGCCCAATAGCCCTGTGAGTAAAAGGCTGTGTTATAACTTTATTTACTTAACCACAAATTCTACTAGCAGAATTCTACAGACTAGCAGAATTTGGTCAGTGTGGGAAGCGAGTAATTAAAAAAGAAAAGAGTAACTTTCATCAGGTTTATTTAATCTGCAAGCATCTGAACAAATACCGAGATGAAATCAATGGTCTAGCCATGGCAACAGATTAGCAGGATCAGGGCTGATACCCAAAGGGACCAGGGAGGATAAGGGTCTTCTCGTATTATTTTTATCTTTCCGGGTTTGGCTCAAATGGGTCAAGATCTTTCCTGTAATCACTGCCCATCCCAAGTTCCTCCACTTCCCATCTCCCACGGTTTCGTTCCCTATGACAGGGAAGTTAATGAGTAAGATGACAGTGCAAATAATAAGTCCTTTGGTGAGGAAGCCTTTTAATTTTGTTTGACCTTGTGTGACACGATTCCTCTTATTTTGGTTGGCATATCACAGTCTTACTATGTAGCTCAAGCTATCCCCAAAACACCATCTTCCTGCCTCAGCCTATATAGTGCTGGAGTATAGGCATCAGTCATACTTGGCAACTTTTACTACAGGAGAAAAATCTACACAGAGTGACCTTCTCTTCTGGCAAATACACCAGCACTTCATAAATCTCAGCAGTGCATTTTCTTACTGTGCTTGACGCTTACAAAATCCTACTACATCACAATTGCCAGCAAACACATCTTCCTTGATGACAGTGGTTCATTGCTGGTCTGCCATAACTGCCTGCTCCATGTCACCTGTGTTCAAGGACAGGTGCTTGCCTGTCGGGGTGCAGGCTTTGCTTGTTGCTTCTGCATCCCTTCAGGCAATGTCCAACACAGCTCCAAGAGGCCAGAGAGGACTGAAAGCCAACCAGCATTTCACACCTGGGCTGCCGCCTCTTCCGTCTTCTGAACGGCTCTGGAATCAAACATGACTTGTCTGCCTCTCCTCTCACAGTCCTGGTACACGATCAGGCGAATGTCACTCAGGTCAAACTCCGAACATGACCAACTGTGGGTTCAAAAGAGAGAGAATTTGCATTATCTGTAACGCCTGGTGTGACTGTGGGCAAACACAGTTTCCAGCCAACATGCCTGGGTGTGCATCAGAAAGCGGCTGTGCAAATACTGCCAGTCCTCACGCTGAGGACTGAGCTGCCCTGGTGTAAGTCACCGGAGAGAAAGCACTGCCTTCCACAGCCAGTTGGGACACAAATGGCAGGAAGACGTTGCAGGGACACACAGGCTGAGCTGGACGCCTGGCTTCTGGGGAGTGCACAGCAGCTAAGGGCGTGCCTATGCCCTCTGAGTGTTGCTGGCAGCACACAGCCTAAGGTTAGCACTTTCCCCTACTTTGTCTGGCTTCATCGAAGGCTCTGAAACCAAACACATCTGCCAGCCATGGCGACCAGCAATAAGGGAAGCTTAGTCTGTGCTTGAGCGAAAGACGTTAAGAAGAAACTGCAGTTTTGCACAGCTAACGCATTCTCTCAGAGAGCAGACACTACAGAACGGAACGATTTACAGAAAGCGCTTTCAGCAGGCTGTAAGCGATCTGTTCAACACGTATTTAATTTGTATTATATTCAAAGCGCTAGGTGCTAGGGAATCAATAATTAATCAAACTGACTGGGTCCCTGCCCTTACGAAGTTCAAGGCTTAGTGGGGAATATTATTAACCTAATAGTTACGTATAAATATATAACTACAAACTGTCTGACGTTCAAAAGGAAAACTAAAGGATGCGGAGGAGTCTCAGAGCCTGGTGACAGTGACTATAAGCTCAGCACTCAGGACTCCGAGGCAGAGCTGCTGGAGAGTTAGACCAGCATGCTTACACAGCAAGACCTTGTCTCAAAAAGGGTGAGATTTAAGGAGAAAGGCAGAAGTCACTGAGGACTTAAAGCATTTAAACGCAGACCTGAAGAATGAGCGGTTAAGGTGAATACCACATAGCAGCCAAAAAAGGACAGAGGAAAGCCGGAGAGAGCTGACCCGACAGGGGAGGGGAGGGGAGGACTGAAGCAGGCCCAGGCAGGATAAGCTCTGAACACAAAGAGCAGCCAAGGAAAGCAGGTGGTTGATAAGATCAGATAGCCTACCGCCCTAAGAAAAGCAGCGTGGGGGGGAAGGCCTGGGGAGCCAGGCCCCTCACATTGCCTGCTACAGGCTACAGTGAGCAGCAGCAGAGGTAGGAAAGAGACAGATTAGAGTAGAATCTAAGACATGTCTGAGGCAGGAGGGGTGCTGACCACCAGGCAGACTCTGCTATAGGACACCGTAGCGGACACTGAAGGGGTGGGGGACAAATGGACAGGTGGATAAAGGCATGAAAAATGAAAACTGTCAAAGTAGTAGACTGTGTAAGTGTAGAGAGACACAGCTAGATTCAAATCCAAAGGCTTTCACCTTCCATTTTGCCGTTGGAGTAATCAATGAATAACTGCTGACCTTACAAGCCTGATGTGTGGATTAAGTAAAATACATAAAGGGCTTCACACAAGCTCCAAAATGCTAAGCATTCCTTCCCAGGAATGAGAAAACTAGTTTTTGTGAGCTCTATGTCTTTGGTCCTTCTCTGTTTCAGGCAATGGCAGTTAATACAAAGCATATTCTTTGAAGGAAGCAGACTTGTTCTCTTAAATTCCAGCTGCAAAAAAAACAAACAAAAAACCCAGAATGGTCTGGTTGTCCCTTCTTTCACCAATGTGTTTTCTAGTTGAGCCCGGCACCCCTGCCCCTTTGATGGGGAGCACTGTGGCAAAATGTATTTCAGAGACCATTTTTCCTCTGCCTTCAATCCAGAGGCTGTCAGTGTTCAAAGTATGACCAATGAGACATGCCACATGACACCAAGCCGACAGGCAGAGGCTACCCAACACTTACAGCCCAGCCTATACCTCATGACCCTGGGGTGGCTATTTACCATCACATGGTTAAATGCTGTTTGGCGGAGTTACTGTGGAGGAAAGCGGAAGAGCATGTAATAAGATGGATTCTCGCTGACACACAAGACCCTGGGAATGCAATATTTCTGTCAAAACCAGTCTGATGACTATGACCCACACTGCCAAATTTTAAATATAAATATAAGGCTATTAAAACTCTCTCTGGCTGGGTTTAGTGATACATGACTTTGATCTCAACACAGAGGCAGGTGGAACTCTGTGAGTTCCAGGTCATCCTGGTATACATAGAGCTTCAGGATAGCCAAAACTACTTAATAGAAAGACCCTGTCTCAAAGACAAAACAATAACAACAAAAACCCTCTGTCTGAAATGTGTGTAAAAACACACAGGGTTTGAGCTACAGCAGGAGAGCGCTTGCTTAGCATTTCCAAAAGCTCTGGACTCCATCCAAGAACCACAAAACAAACAAACAGTATATACGGTGAAGTTATTACAAGTGAGAAAAAAATCAACAGAGATTTAATCACCATAAGGTGTGGTGGCACTTATCTTTAATCCCAGTACTCAGGAAACAGAGGCAGGCAGATTCCTGTGAATTCAAAGCCAGCCTGGTCTACTTACCATGTTCCAGGCCGCTATAAAGTGAGACACTGTCTCAAAAATAAAAAAAAAAGAAAAGAAGAGGAGGAAGAGGAAAAAGAGGAGGAGGAAGAGGAAAAAGAGGAGGAGGAAGAAGAGAAGGAAAGAAAGAAGGAAGAAAGAAACAAAGATTGTTTTTTTATAGTATCTTGTATAATCTGAATTTACTCATAAAATTACACTCTGTCAAAGCGGCAAAGTTTACAAAGCAATCCTTAAGGACTATCAATTTAAATTTCAGTCAAACTAAGACATTTCTAGACGAATTCAAATTCAATAGTGATCCTAACATTTTATTAAATTCGTATTCTTTTTTAATTAAAAAAAAAAAAGGTACTTGGTATGCTAGTATTTAGCTATAACTACAGCACTTTGGAGGCAGAAGTATTGTAAATTTGAGGCCAGGGTAGGCCTACAGGGATTTCCAGATCTGTCTGGACTACAAAGTGAGACCCTGTCTTTGGGAAAAAAAAAAAAAAAGGAAATAAGATAGAGAGGAAGAAGAGAAAGATGTGTGTGCGTATACATTTCAAAATGTCCTAATTAAAAAAAAAATGTCTTCAAAGTATTCATTAAAAGGAGAAAAACTCTATTCTTTACCCAAATGAATGTTATTTTGGTTTAATGTGCAATCATTATTTTAACGTTTGCCACCTAGGGTATTTCTAGAGGAAACTATACCCCCGTATGGCAGTTAGATTCTTTGGAGTAAGACAGGCATGAGACCTCAGCTCTGCCTGGGTCTCTGTGGCAGCAAGAGATAACGTGGGTCAATTCCTCCATGGTGGGAAAAAAACCACTCCCTCAAGCTGTCCTCTGCCCTCTACTTGTGTGCCATGGGATGTACACACACACACACACTAAACATAAGTTTAAATGGTTATAAGAAAACTTTAAACTTCATGAAGCCTTACTTCTCAAATTGCACACCAAGAGTACAAAACAAGTAACTAAATCATGAATTATTTCCCTAACATGTAACAATAGCAATACTGTAAAGGATAGAGGTACAGAAAACATGTTTCTTTGAAGTATATATGTATTATAAACCCAGACTGGGGAGACAGAAGCAGAAAAATTCAAGGTCAGCCAGGACTACAGAACAAGACTCTATTGCAAAACCAAATAAAAAACGAAGTCACACCAAAAATATTAAGATACATACCATGTATTAGAGCAAGACTATGTTGTTAGTAGAACCATGCTCCCCCACCCACATGCCTCCCCAAAAAGATATGCTGGGGTCCTAATTCCTGTCCCCATGACTCAGAACTTGCCTAGAAATAAGGTGTTTGGAGATGTACAAACTAAGGTGTGGTCATGCTGAACTAGGATGGGTGCTAACCTCATGACTTCAGTCCTCTTAAGAATGAGATTTGGATACAGACACAGAAAATGATGAACAAGAAAGCCCTGCCACCGAAGACAGAGAACAAACAATAAAAAGGCAAACAGTGTCCTTTCAAATTTTGGGGGGTACTGGGTGTGTCTCCTGCTGAAGAATCATGTGCCAATGAGGCAGTAAAGCTGGCTTAGAGTGTATATGGACTTTAAATACACTGCCAAAGAAGGTGCATTTCACATTCTAAATGATGATGTGCTGACTCCAAGTCTTTAAGAAGGGGAATGACAGGATCTTAGGTAGAAATCTGAACTCAGGCGGAGAAGAATATTCTCAGGCCAGAGGCAGCACTGTCTCGGACCTGTCTTTTGAACCTGTGGCTCAAGACCCCGTTGGCAAACCTCTATCTTCAAAAATATTTACATTATGATTCATAATGGTGGCAACATTACATGTGGTAACAAAAATAATTCTACAGCTGGGGCCACCACAACATGAGGGCTGTGTTAAAGAGTCACAGTGTCAGGAAGGTTGAGGACCACTGTTCTCGGATATCTGTGATTTCAAGGAGGAATACCTCACAAGGAACAGAATGGTCATTACATACGAAGTGGCCATACTGTTCTATGTCCCCCACAAGACCAGTTCAATTCCTAGTGTTTACACTGTTACAATAATAAGCTGAGGAGAGGCATAAGTGGGCCCAGGTCACAAGCCGTGTTCTGTGGTTCCCTTCTCGGTCTCAACACAAGGAAGCAATACTATATAATAAAAGCAAACACACCCAGATGAAGAAGTTAAAGCCAGTCTTGTGATCCAACAACGTCAATATTTAAAGAGTCAGATATGATAGAAAACTTTAAATGATCCAAGAAAGTGTCAAATAAAAGCAAAACTAAGCAGGTATGGCGCTACATACCAGTAATCGTCCCCATAATCCCAACTCAGAAGGCTGATGCAGGGGGATCACCAGTTCCAGACAGCCTGGGCAACACAGTGAGACCCTGTCTCAAAAACAGCAGCAATAAGAATAACACAAGCTTGGAGATTCACGTCAATTTAACAGGTGACTTCTGCCTGTGCGGTGTCTCCAGCACTGGGGCAAGGTAGGGAGCAGATCATGACCTCTGTTGCCATAGAACCTACTGTCACATAAAGACACAGTCCAGCTACTCTTAATGCCATTCTTTGTTTACAACCCCCAGATTCCCTCCTTTCTTTCTTAAAAATACAGCTTCTAAATACAAATAGGTATCTCTCAAAAAGTTTGCTCGAGCATGGTGGCACACACCAGTAATCAATCCAAAGACTAGGAAGGTTGAGACAAGAAAATCTTGAGTTCAGGGCTACTGTATACAGTGAGACACACATTCTTTCTCTTTTTCTCTCTCTCTCAGAATAAGACAAAACAACAAACCAAAAACAGAATGGAGACAAGCAGGACTATAATCTGAAGGAAAAAAGTCAGTGTGGAGAAAAAGGGAAAACTATGTTTGAGGCAGCAAGCATAGTTCATCTTATCAGCACAAAACATTCACTATTTCCCACCCAGCAGCAAGCTATTTGTTACATACACAGATGGCAGTAACAGATTGGGAATTCATGTACTATTGCTAGATTAATACACCCAGTAAGGCAGTTCACAGACTGTCTTGTCATCATCAAGTTAGTTGACTTTCCCTTCTTATTTTTGTACTTATAATAGCAGTAAGGTACAAGGTGTGCCCTGCTTCACAGAAAGTGTGTAAAATTCCTCAACTGACTTGCTGGTCCGTGGTCAAGAGTGGCAGAGTTTCGAGACTGCCATTCTCACACTCACAAAGAACCGTTAGATGGGTCCTCCTGTTATCTCACCCACAGATATTTAAAAGCTGGTTGCAATTTTTCCACGTATCTTAGGACAGTACCTGTGGAACGAAAGAATGGGCACTACACGGCAGCATGGCAGACACAACACTGGAATCTGAAATCTGAAAGTGTACCCCAGGATTTGTTCCTCACACAAGTTGGAACACTTGACGTGACCCAAGCACCATGAAAGATGCTGAAATCGATTAGCTGCAGTTCTCACCTCAAAATACATGTAAGTAACTAAATAAGCCACACCCACAGCTCAGAGATTAGTGTCTAAACTCTCCCCCTGATCAAACTCACATTGTGCATCTGCAGGACAAGTAACAGAGGCCCTGATGCTCACATTCACTGCAGTAAACAAGAACATTTTGCTGAAGCGCTTTGTCTTTATTATTTATTTGTGTACTTGTATACATATATATGGGTACTCTTGGAGGCCAGAAAAAGGTGTTGGATGCCCTACAGCTGGAGTTACAGGCAGTTGTGAACGGCATTATATGGGTGCTGAGATTCAAACTCTGGTCCTCTGCAAGAACAGTGGGTGCTCTTAACCTGTGAGCCATCACTCCAGCCTCAAGAGTTCTTAACCAAGACTCTACCTTTCCCAATAAGAACTAACTAGGAAAGTCTGGCATTGAGCTTTCCCAAAACCCGGTGCCTTATATGACTTACAAGTTTGTCAGAAAAACATAGTAACTTCTGTGAGGTGTGACTCACCACCAATTCAGACACAATCCGGTAACAAAATTCTTGAATTACAAGTATCTCAGAATTTAGCCTTTTTTTTAGATTAATACCTACTATATAATACCTCTTTCAGAGTGTGCGAGGCAATAAAACTCCCAAATCAAGTCACAAAAGCCCAAGTGGTCAATACATACAAGTATTAAGTAAATACAAATATTAGATGAGTAATAAGTAATTATGAGTAATGAGTAATTATGCATAGCGTCCTATCAGTTAAGAGCATGTGTGGATTTTTCAGAGATTTTAAGATTTGGAAATGCAGGATAGAGGACTGCTGAACCATCTGATGTACCTGAAGGTAGGACCAAAAGGATGCATACACGTCCAGGTCTCTCTATTTTCCCTGAGCATAACTGATCCCTATCAAAGATGGCAGCCAAAGCCTTACACGCTCAGGAGGTCGGAGCTCTGAGCTTGTTTCCCATTCCCAACCCAAACAATGCTGTAAATGCTAACAATGGTCACAAGCTAAAAAACGCCTATGTCCATATATCATCTGTTCATACAGGAGCAACAAGACATCACGGTGTGTGTCACAGTGCAGCCAGAGCTTGGGTGCTAGAAAAGGAACTGTCAAGCACGGAAGACAATTTCTTCTGTCTTTCTTGAGCTCAGGATCACATGAGATTAACTTGAAAGGAGGCAACATGTTGTGTGCACCATTCACAGAACCATCGGCCACACTCAAGTGTCCAGGGGCCACCATGAACAGAAAACAACTGCCCTTGATGTCAGAGGCTGGGGCCAAGACTCAGCCCTCCTCCTAACATCTGAGTCCAACATTTCCACTCTTATAAAATATGGGGTTGCCAAAAATCATCTCGCCTAATGCTCCCTTTGCTTAAAGACATAACTGAATGTGTATGGGACAACTGAATACAAGGAGCACAATCTTACTGAACTAAATGTATGACCTCATTGCATCCCTTACCCTTCCAGATGTATTCTATGCCTTGAAAAACATACTTTAAAAGTCATTTTTTTAAATTTCTTTTTATGTGTACGTGTGCCTGAGTGCATGCACACATGTATACCACTTGTATGCAGGTACTCAAGGAGGCTGAGAGACAGCAGGCAACAGGTCCCTGGAACTGGAGTTACAGGTGATTGTGAGCCACCCAATGTGGGTGCTGGGAATCAAACCTGGGTCCTTTGCAAGAGCAGCAAGTGCTCTTAACCACCGGGCTATCTTTCCATACTTCTTAATAGGCTAGGCATCTCTGATCAGCACAAATGTGTGTGTGTGAGTGTCTGTGTGTGTGTGAGAGAGAGATTGTGTGTGTATGTGTGTGTGTGTATGAGTGTGTGACTGAATTTAGAGAAGCCTCTGGAAGGCTAGGCATTGGGATTGATACTAACAAGTGTATAGCACACACAGAAATAACTGCCTAAATTTTTAGAATTGCCAAACACATTTACAGAATTAACCTCAGTTAACTTCTACATACACACCAAATACAAATAAATAAATGTGAAAAAAAAAATACATGTAAAGCCTGGCATGGTGGCACACGCCTTTAAGCCCATCACTTGGGAGGCACAGGCCGTTGGGTCTCTGTGAATTTGAAGCCAGCCTGGTCTTCGCAGCGAGTACCAGCCAAAGCTATAGAGCTATAGAGAGGCGCAGTCTCAAAATAAGACAAGACAAAAACAAAAGCAAAACAAACAAACAAAAACAAGCAAACATGGGCTGGAGAGATGGCTCAGTGATTAGAAGCACCGGATGTTGCAGAGACTCTGAGTTCAGTTCTCAGTACCCATGTGATGGTTCACAACCTAGAACTCCAGTTCTGGGACATACAATGCCTTCTCAGGCATCAGGCATGCACTCAGTGCACAAACCTAAATGCAGGCAAACACATATGCAGAAAATAAGATAAATGTTTAAAAAATCCTTAAATTTTTAAGAGACAAGGCATGATTTCAAAAGTAGACAAGAGGACTGATTCAGGACTTCACAAGGGCACAGGTAGCAAGGAAAATGCTCCCGAATCTTAGGTCAGCAGAGCAGTGCAATCAGCTAGGCATGGTCAACCAGGCACGGTGTCTCAGAGGCAAGAGGATCTCAAATTCAAAGTTAGCCTGGTGTGCACACTGAGTCCCAGCTCAGCCAGGGCAATGAGTAAGTCCCTGTCTTGAAAAGACAACAAAAGAGAAGGAAAAAAAAAACAAACAGAAAAAAAGCAAATCAGAACAACAGTCCGGCATCAATTACAAATCCGTGAGCAAGATCTAGAACAGAGACCATCCAAATGTTGTGTCCCAGGCATACTTAGAGGTGGAGCCACTCTGGATGTTAGCCTGGCATTTCCTTACCAGATGGAACATAGCCTTCTCTTACGATGCACCAACTGAGCTTCTTGCCACTTAACCAAATGAGATGAAGCGCACAGGCAAAGCTCTGCCCACACGTGCTTGCAGCCACTTCATTGATAAGCTGCACACACTGGGACTGGAAGCAACCAATCTATGCATTAGGTAAGAAAATAGCAGCAGATGATTCAAAAGTAAAAAGAAAAGAGCTATGGGGCCATAAATAGACATGGATTAACTTTGGTAACTGAAGGAATCCAGTCTTAAAAGGCTGTCTGCTGTATGATTCCAATCAAATGCCATTCTGAAGAAGATTGTTTCTATTTGGGAAAGAAGATGGACTATACTCAAATACGAATGACAGACTCTGGGTGACATGTGCCATCACGCACGCGCACCTCCGTGGTGAGAAAGGCTCTGAGTGTTGGGGCTGGAACTCTGTGTATTCTGTGCACTCTGCTTAGTGTTTCTCTTGTGGCGAGAGTGGCCTTGGAGTTCCTTTAATTCAGAAGCAGGTCACCACTGGGTTTTCTGCCCTCTGGTCAGTACTTGACCAGCTTTTGTTAAATATGAAACAGAAGGCCAGGCTAACCCAGAGCCTGACTCACAACAGGAATGCGAACAGAGCTGGGGAGCAGTCCACAGGCACCCAGGCTCAGCACAGGAAACCTGGCAGAAATGCTTCGGCAGCTGCCCACTGGCTGGCCTGAAGACTGAGTGACTGAAGAGACACTACCACCCTGGGCTGGGTTACATATGGTGACTAACGAGCAGTCTGCACAGCTATCATCAGCGCTTATCAAAATGAGTCCCAGACAAAGCTCATGCCAGTTGTCTGCCTCTGTGAAGATCCCCTGTGTGTACATGACTCTCCTAGTGACAGGTGAGTCCTGGAAGAGATGAAAGCTTCCTGAAACTGTTGCAATATTGAATTACCACAGCATACTCCCTCAAAATAGAATCATTAACCAGTGGGAATTCACTCTATCAATCGGTGAAACAAAATTCCTTATTGCACATAAAACAGTGAAAAGGGAAGGAATGCAGGAAGGGCAGAGCTTGTGATGTGTTCAGCACTGAAAGAGTCACACCCAGCAGGCTTGTAAAACTTGTCATAAACACAAGACGACCAGCTGGCTGCTCTTTGGATGGGGTTTTCATTTGTTTGCTTGTGTTTTGTTTTGTTTCCTCTACCCACTCGGCTCAACCTGTCCAACAAACACATTTCCTATTAAATGGAGCGGTTTTCACAGTTTCCGTGTTCAGAACACAGTGACAACCACTTCCCACGTTAAGCTTACACTTAACGCTTTCTTTTAATGGCCTTTTACAAAAGTCTCCAGAACGCTGCATTTGCCACCTTAGAGCTTCTGTCTTTAAACCTGTGGCTGGTTTTGCATCCCCTACTCAGCAACCCTCCCCACCACAGCGCACTAAAGGAAACCTGGCAGGCTGCTTCAGACAATCTACGGACTTCCCTTTTAAATGGTCTTCGCCCACTGACTCCTCCCCCCACCGTGCTGCTGGTCCTGGTGTGGTGCTGGGATGGACACAGGGTGTGGCCCAGGCACTGTGCTTCACCTGAGCTCCTCGCAGTCCCCACCCTAGACGGTAGGGTTCTCCTGAACTCAAACTTGCAGATCTGAAACTGCAAAGTGCAATCGGCTCTGAAGTGTTTCTTTCACTTCCCTCCAGTGACACGGCGAGGCCAGGCCAGCTCTCTTCTGACATTTGAGACAGAGTATGTTTCTTATATACAGCCGGCAAACATTCCCAAGATTCCTCAGGAACAATTCTATGGCCTTCAGATTTTTTTTTCAGGAAAATATGAAAAACAGCAGCAACTTTGCTACAATCTACATTTTAAGAAAGGGGTTAGAAACAACTATTTGAAAATGATGCCAGCATGCTGCAAATTTACCAGATTCCAACTGAGTTTCAAGAAGAAATCCTTTATTGGCAAACCATGAAAGACAGAAATTTTGTTGCTACGGATTCTGCCATTGTGGAAACAAAGGAACATGAAGTGAAGAAACGGATGACACTTCTACCTGTGAGACAGCAAAAGTGCCTTTCTGCACTGCGCTGTCACCTGTACTGGCCGTCACTGGGCCGACGCTACGTGACTATTGTACTTACTGGATGTTTTCCATTTTTTGCGCATAGTTGGAAAATCAGGAGGGGGCAAAAGTAAATAAAAAGGCTCAGCTTTATCAACATGCTCAACTAAGACCTAAAACGTAAAAGCAAAAAGTGAGTTGGGCATTTCTCTGACTACCACGTGACTTGAGCAAACAAAGCAGTAAGCAGTTTGGGGCCAGATCCCAACTGTGCAAGTTCCTGTCAATAATTTACAGCTACCCTTGGGGTCAGCCAAGGATCTAAAATGAATTCTGGAAACCAGCACAATGCTAAAGTAACAAATATATGGGCATACATATGTATGTTTACTTCTGTTTATTTGTGTCAGTGTGGCTCTCAAGAATCACACACGTGCGCAGGACCTCCTTTTGGTGGCCTGGGGACAATTTATGGGAGTCAGTTCTCTCCTTCCACTGCGAGTGCTACAGACTGAACTCAGGTTGTCCAGATTCACACAAGCACCTTTATCTGCAGGGCCATCCTACCAGCCCTCACATGTACTTCTTAGACTGTAGGAAGGGGAAGAGCGTGGATGAGACAACTGGTCTGACCTGAAATGAATTCCAATGAACTTCAAACACACATCTTCCCAGAGGGCCAAGACACTTCTGGAGACAGTCCAAATTACCCCTGGAAGAAACAAACTTGGCCACTGAGTGAACCATGGAGACAGACGACAACACATGTGTGCTCACTGTGCATGTCAGGGTCAGCAAGTGCCAAATCAAACAACTAAAGCGGCTCAACACTGATGACACCAAAGTCAGACCAGTGGATAAAGAGAAGACATATGCTCAACTGGCTCCTGGTTATGATGCTGGATGTTGACACAGAGGTGGATCAGCTGAGTCCAGCTAGATAACTCTAAATGCACGTATGTTTTTACCATAAAGTCACTGCACAAAACTCAAATACAAAAAATAAACCTGCAAGCCTCTCAGCAATAGAAATAACAATCTAAGCTAAGGGGGGGGGGCAGTAGCAAAGTGTCCTATTACATTTAAAGTAGCATCTAGGTGAGAACCATTGAAGTCATACCAAAACAGTAAGCTTCTTCAAAATTTGAAAAGCACTGGCTTGAACAAAGTTTATTTTTTTTACAAGTTTTAAATAAATTGGCATGATCAAAGTTATTATTTTATGTGGATGGCCACTCCAAGTAACAATTTGGGGACCTGGAATTTGAGAAGAACAACAAAAATAAGACAGCATATCCTAATGCTACAGCTTAGAACCTCGAGGGAAGACTTTTTTGTGAGTTTTAAAATGTATTTTATTTTTATTAATTACTGTTTATTCCGTTTGTATCCCATCTGTAGTTCCTCCCTCTTCCCCTCCCAGCCCCACCCTTCTTCCCTCTTCTCCACCCATGCCCCTCCCCGAGTCCACTGATAGGGGAGGTCTCCTCCTCTTCCATCTGATCCTAATCTATCAGGTCTCATCAGGAGTGGCTACATTGTCTTCCTCTGTGGCCTGGTAAGACTGCTCACCCCTGAGGGGGAGGTGATCAAAACCGACCTCATTGCGTGGCAGTAAGAATGGGAGTCAGAAAGCCAAGGTCAAGCCTGTAGTTCCAGCTCCCAGAGGCTTAGCTTCACTACCCTCTACCACTCAACTCTTCCTTCTTGATAGGAGACAGGAACACACATACAAAAGTGGCATCCTTACAGTTTTCTAATGGTCTGCATCACTCATTACCTACAAACTGAGCAAACAGCGTGTGAACCAACACCTGTGAAATGAGTTCCAGCTCTCCAGTGTGCTGGGCTTTTATCCTGAAGTAGGCTACTTAGCATTTTGGTAAAACAAAGATTTTTGCATGACAAAAACTATATTCTAGCTGAGTGTGGTAGTACACGTCAGTAAGCCTGGCCTGGGCCATACAGTAAGACGTGTCTCAAACATGCATCTTGATTTTTAACCACATCAATAAATACACTCATGGGATAAACAGTTTGTGAATTCTGATGATTTTTGAGAAATTTTATTTTTTTGTAAAGATTTTATTGTTTTATTTTATGTGTATATATATATGAGCCTAGGTATATGTATGTATACCATGTTCCTATAGCAATGCAGGAGAAGGTGTTGGATCCTCTGGAACTTAAGTTAAAAGATAGTTGTGAGCCACAATGTGAGTGCTGAGAACCAAACCCAGGTCCTCTGCAAGAGCAGCAAGCGCTATTAACCACCCAGCCATCAATCCAGCCCAAGAAATCTTCAATTAAAATTAAGTTGATTTAGAAACTTTTGTTTTACATTAATCATAAGAATCATAACTTCATCTTTGGCTTTCACACAAGATTTTGGAGTGATGGGGCTGGAGACATGGCTCAGAGGTTAACAGCACCGGCTGCTCTTCCAGAAGACGCTGGTTCAGTTCCCAGCACCCACATGGCAACTCACAATTGGCTGTAACTCCAGTTTCAGGGGATCTGACACCCTCACCGAGGCCAGTTTGTTTAATAAAATGATTTTTTAAAAAAAGATTTTGGAATAAAATGCAATTTTCAAAGAGTTTGGACTTTTTGTCTTTTTTTGATACACGGTAAAATCTTACAAAATGTTTCAATTAAGTTCTACTACTAGAAAAATCAATCCTTCCTAAGTAGGGCTGGAGAGATGGCTCTTCCGGAGGACTTGGGTTCAATCCCTAGATCCCACATGGTGGCTCATGACCGTCTGTAATTCCAGTTCCAGAGGATCTGACATTGTCTTCTGGCCTCCATGGGCAACAGGCATATAAGGGGTGTACACAGACACACATGCTGGCAAAACACCCATACATAAAAATAAAGTGAAAAAGAGAAACAGATGACGTAACCAGAAAGAATATAAACAGAACAGGTCCAACTGTGCTCCTTTTGGATAAACTCACTACTCAAGTTAGCTGGTCAGAAGCCTGCCTCAGCACTCACACACCTGGCCCACCACAAAGCAGAACTCCCGTCCTTGCCCCATCCTCTGGTACTCAGAGCTTTAACTGTAAACGCAAACATCACTGCCCAGTGTTCCAGACACGGACACTGCCATTTCTTACAAGTTGGCTCTAGCAGAAGTAATGAAAACATAAAAGGGTAAAATGGTAACCGACTCTTAAGAGCCACTTAGGATACCTGTGCCTACATCTTTTCTACAAAGGAAAGGACATGTTTCTACATGCCATCAATAGCCACACTTCTCCTATGTAAAGCATTCTTGAAAGCACAACTCAAATCAATAAAATTTCCCAGAGTCCCATAAGGCTAGTACTCCCAGGACTGAAACAGAACTAAAAGTTCAAACCTGTGGTTGAGTACTGCGGAATCCGTGCCCCTTCCTTCTCTGGCACATTTTGGAATCTTTGCTCGTATAAGTGTCTTGAAAATCCTTCCAGCACCAGAAGTGGCATCGGTTCCACATCTGGCTGACTCCTGTGGGCCTACTGGCCAGCTTGTAGTTTTCGGTGTACCACCACACATCTCCTGAGGGACACAGACGGTCCTCAGTTGATCCTGACCATCAGTGTGGACTAGATCACTCTGGAACTTCCTTCCTTCTCTGCGGGATACTCCACAGCAACCAGCAGCAGCAGTTCCAGTGTAAAGATCATTTCACTCCCTGCACAGCACGTGAGACAAGCTACTAACTTCCTCTTTTAGGAGCTTAAAGGAAAGGGACATTCATTCGGCATGTAGATGAGGCCCAGGATGAATCCTGGGAGCAGATGTGCTCCCGGTACACCCACAACAAGGCAGCCAGGCACAGCTCTCTCCAGGCAGCAACAGGTCCAGCAGCTGGCACTGACTCACCGGCTGCATCCCCGGCTGGTGTGGTGCAGCCGTCCCCTCACTAGTCACGAGCCCAGTTCATGTGGCTCTGGGTAAACCTTCAGCTGCAAGGTTGCTCTGACATTGACCACACCGCACTCTTAATGGTTCTCATGTGAGTAAGTGTCAGCTGACGGGTGCTACTCCACAACCTTGCGAAACTCTGTCCATAGCAAGTGCAGGATGGCTACTCACAGTAGTCAAAAGTAGATCTTAATCTGCGGAAGGAAGCCCAGTAGGGGCACATTCTTGCAATCAGAAGTGTGTGGGGGTGGGGGAGTAAAGATAAGAGACCACTGATATTTGAAAGCCTCCTAAATCTTGCACTGAATTCCTGGGAGTCAAGCTGAGAAGCCCTTCCTTACCAGCTCTGGCTTCTGACGTCAACAAAGCTTACCTGGATTGGAGAATGTTGAGATAAATTTGATCCTGGAGAAAATGTTTTCTTTTTAGAATAAAAACTATAGGTTTCCGAAACACAGGTCAAGTCTAGAGACAAAAAACAGGGTGGCCCCAAGTCCTTTTTCCTGGAATTAGGCTGAAGAAAACAGTGCTGGGCTCATCCCTGAGGGCTGTGAACCCTGGGCTGGCTCTGCGGTCTTAGTCTTATACAAGCAGCGACATTTCACTCCCCTAAGGTAAGAAAAACTAATGACGCCAGGTACAGACTTCAATTGCCTTAAGACACTTTACATACTACACGTGAGACAGGAAACTCCCTAAAATGGATGAATTAAAAAAAAAAAAGATTCCCAAATAATCAAGATTGCAACACCTATGACAAAAATTTGTCCGCTCTGTGGCAATCGCTAAATTGATGGTATCGAGATAGGCCCAGATTAGGAGAGAATGAATTCCTTTTTCCAGGAAAGGGCTTAAAGTTTGACTACAGCCCACAGTTTGGTCATGGGTTCTTTTTCCCTTTGAATTGTCTACATAACTTTCTTTTTTTCTTTTTTTAAACAGAGACTGTCCAAATATTGTTAAAAATAGTTCCAGTTTAAGGGACAGAGCAGCTTGGGGCACAAATGGCCTACTAAGGACCAAACCAGTATCTCTCAGTCATCTGGTGCTCAGACTAAACTGACTGGAGAAATGAAAGGGCAGGCTCAGGACTGACGGAACACTGCTTCAAAATGGCACAGATCCTGAATTCTACACAGCAGAAGGTCCAGTGGAATGCACCTCACTTTTTTGATTTGGTAGAGCATTTGTCTAGCATGCCCGAGGCTTGACATTCAATCCCAGCACCTCGCAGACTGGTGAACCATAGCAACTCTCACCACTGGGCAGGTAGAGGCAGTCTGAGCCCAGCCTGGGGTACACGAGACTCTGTCTTAATAATAATAAATGATATTTTGGCTTAAAATTTCAATCTATAACAGATATTTAACTAGGACCTAAAGAACGATCATAAAACACTTTTTTTTAAGGGGAAGGGTACAAAGACAGAACCAAAGGGCTTTATACATGCTGGGCAAGTGTTACAGCTGTCGTGAAAATCTTTTTCAAAATGTAGAATACACATACTTAGTAGTTTAGACACAAAACTGATACCAGTTTTCAAAGTAATTACAGATGTTATAAACACACATATTTTACCCCTTACTTAAGCAATATACATAACAACTTAAACAGAAATAACAGACAAAAAAGGCATGGATGAATAGGGATCTGACTGCATCTGGATGGGATTCTCGTAAACAGAAAGCAAACAAAAGGCGCACCTAATAATCACTTCCTTAAACAGAGACTACCTTCCCCAGGGGAATCTTCCTGATGCCCCAAGCCTTGTTCTCCAGTTCTTCTAAACAACCAAGCACACTTTTAATACCCTGCGAGATTACTTTTCTATAATTTGTGTGCTTTAGGGTATTTAACAGACTATAAGTTCTTAGCATATAAAAACTGGGTCTTGCTATTCTTTGAATCACAGAGAGATTTTACCTCTGGGAGCTGTCCAGTAGAGACTTCTGATTGGCTTAATAAGCACTCCCTATTTGCAATGACTGTGACACAAATCTTACTGTAGCAAGCACTGTATCAGTAAGCATCTGATGTACAGTTTGAGGGGATGGGGGCTTGAACGATATACTGTATACCTCCGCCCCCCACGATAAAGTTCCCACAGAGGCTTTGAGAGCTTGTGGTCACTCCAATCAATGTGTCTCACATCGTATCTTACAGTAAAGGACATCGGACATCGAAACCTGCAAAAATGTGAAAGTGACATTTCCTGTGACTATGTTCCTTAAGCTTTAATTCTATAGTTCAAAATCTGATAAATACAAAATAAAATACAAAACCACACTATCATACTTAACTTTGAAGACTCTTTTGTACCCCAAGTTGCCTTAAACTTAAATAAGTTTCCAAATGTCTGCAGTAAATGAGAACCAGCTGCATCACACAGCCACTGTTTTGAGACTTGAGAGCACACGCAGGGTAGAAAGAGGTAAGAAAAGGTATATTAAGATCCTCGGAGCCCTCCTCTACTCTGTTCATCTCAAATCATCTTTCTCCTGAAGCAGAATCATCCACTTCCACAGATACTCACACTGTAACACATTATCATGCTGGATGCCCTCCCCTGATATACTAAAACACCTGTCCCAATTATCACTGTAGCCCTAGTCATGGTGGACTTCTCTGTTTTCCTCACAGAGTTCGCCCACACATTATAGAAAACAGAGTCCCCTGAAGCTCTGTTTTAGAAAATCATCCGCGGTCACTGACTAACCCCACAGCCCAGCTGCAGGTCAGTGCACTGCCTGGAGCCTTTGCCACTGCCACTGGCGGGTTCACATGGCACAGCAAACTTCAGGAGGTGTGAGGCAGGCCCAGAGAGCATGGCGGTATGATGAAGCCCTACAAGATCTGGTGGTGGGCTTGAAACCAGGACCTCACAACTGCTAGGTACGCGCACTCTGCCCCTGAACACAGTTCCAGCCTCTCGCTTGTTTAAGCTGCTGCCGCACTGTCTCCAATCATAAATCCCAGGCACTGAAATGGTCCTACAGAACAGCAAGTTTCTATCAATGAACAGCTATCACTTAGGTGGTACTTCATGTGCCTGCTGCCTGTGGTATGAATCTCTGACCACCCACAACTCTCCAAAACCATTCAGGACATAGGTACAGGGCCAGCTCCACTCTAAGACTGGACACCAGGGGCAGGGGTTCCCACACCTGATGTGGAGTAGGGAGAATTAAAGGCAGGGTAGCTGCAAGTTAAGTGCTGGTGCATTTTTGTATCTCTTTAACCTCACACCACACAAGGAGAAGCCATGCTCAAAAGCCGCGACTAAGAAATGGGTTACAGAAGAAAAAAGTAAAACCTGGCCCAGCCCATGCTAGGTACCCACATCTAATAAGCCTATTTAAGCAATCCTTTTCTGCCAATTCACATTATCTTCACAAGAAACAAAACCGCAGGACACAGTGTCACATCCAGTCTTCACTGTGCATTCCCCTCTTTTCCATCTCCAGACAACTGAAGGCATAGCTGTGATATTTCAAAATGTGGTGTTCAAAGTATTAACAGGTGTTGCTTCTTGATCTCATGAATGGAGATTAAGCACTGAGCAAATAAAAGATGTAGTTTTCTCTATGTAATAATTCAGAATGAAGTGTAGTAGAACTGTAAAAAGGAATGCCAGGTGTGGTGGCATCTGCAAGCCCAGCACCTGAGAGGTGAGGGGCAGGAGGGTCACAAAGTCAGGGTCGTGGGCTGTCTCGATGGCTCAGTCAGTACAGTGCTTGCTGAGTAAGCATGCGCACCCGAGCTCCATCCCCAGCACCCGCACAAATGCCAGGCACTGCAGTGCATGTCTGCAACCTCAGGACTAAGGATGCCGGCAGGAAGATCCTGGGTCTTGCTGGCCAGATAGGCTAGGTGAGTAAATAAAATGTGTTCAGTGGCAGATACCCCAAAAATAAGGTAGAAAGTGACTGAGAAGGACATCTAAAGTTGACCACTGGCCTCTAAAAGCACACACACACACACACCCAGTTCAAGGTCATCTGTGGCTACAAAGCAAATATGTATGATGCCAGCAAGCATCTGAGTTACATAGACCCTGTCTCAAGAAGAAAACAAAACAAAACACTCATATCCCAAGCCTGTAACCCCAGCACTCCAGAGGTCGTACAAGCTTGAGGATAAAAAGTTCAAGGTGAGTCTGAGGCCAGCATGGGCTACAAGAGACCCTGTCGAGAGAGAAAGAGACAGACAGACAAAGAGACAGGGAGGGGAAAGGAGGGGAGGGGAGGGGAAGGGAAGACTACTAAGACTACTAGGGTAGTTCGCAGTACCTAGTAACTCAGAAACAACCCATCCTCACAACACCAGTTTGATATGTATGTAATAAAAAAATACTGCCGTCTATCTGTGCCCCAACACACCCGATACTAACTCGACTCATCAGACAAGTATGACAGTCAGGAAATGTGGCAATCTATACAAACCCAGTTGGACTATCCAGATAATAGCTAGCTACATTCACTGAGTGCTTATTTTGCATGCCGGGAATTGTTCTCTGGGTTTCTCTCAATCGAAGGAAGTGGGTAGTGGTAATTAATATTGACTCTTAACAGAGAAGGAGAAGCAAACACAGGAAAGGAAAAGAAGGGCCGGGCATGGTTATGCACACCTGTAGTCACAGCTATGCAAGACACCGGCAGGAGAAGGACAAGGGTAAGGCCCACCTACTCTACATGGTGAGTTCAAGGCCAACCTAAGCAACTTACGGAGCTCTTGCTTCAAAAACTAAAACTGCAATGAGTATGGACTATGTAGCTAGGGCTAGCCCACTTGCCCGGATGTGCAGTTTCCAGTGCTATGAAAAAAGAGAGGGTAGAGGGTGGCAAGAGGGAGAAGAAGGGGTGAGAGACTGGGAGGGAACAAAGAAGAGCAGAGAAAGGTGTGGAAAGGAAAGAAGGGGAGGGAGAAGAAATGAATGAGAGAAGGAAGAAAGGAAGACAAGGAAGAAAGCAAGAAGGGGGATCAGAGGGACAGTGGCCAGGCCCTGAAGTACAGGCATCCTTGCTCCTGAGTAAGCACTAGGTTCACTCCGCTCCCTCACACTGTCCCGTCAAAAAGTACCCGGCTAGGCAGGGCCATCTGTGCACACCATCAGATAGAATTCTTCTTCTACCATCTTGAACCCTTTGCCACTTAGACTGTTTGGATTCTAAGTTGGCACTGAGGACAAGGCCTCGGCCCCAGTCATGTGCTCTGTGGCTGACTAAGTCCCTTGTCAGACACGTTGCCATGAACCCTGCTCCGCTCACCTGTAAACATTCCCTGTGCAGGAGCCAAGCACACCATGGGCTGCCTGCTGTGCTGCCACTGGACATGCCCAGCCTGGCACTCAGAGAGGCACCTAGCGTGCAAGCTCATCGCTGCTCTTCAGCAACCATATTCTTGTTCATATTCTCTCTACTACCCTTTCCCTCCCCAGCCCACTGCAAACAAAGTTAGCTTAAGCTTACACTAAAATCAGCTCCTTTTACCACTTTGACTTCAATGAAGCACACTTAGGACTTTTTTTTTCCTAGTTTGAAGCACGACTCATGCACGACTATGCAGCTTTAGGGTCATTCCCCATTGTTAACTTTTTTAAGTTACATGGAAATCCATGATGATCTGTGGTTCCTGAAGCTGTGCTTGGTGTATGTGCCTAGGGGTCTAGTGTGGAGGGATAGAGGAGGAAGATTGCAAGTTCAGTTTGGGCCTGAGCTACATAATAAGCTCACAGCCAGTTTGGGCTATCTGGTCAATTGAAGGACAGCCTGGGCCACACAGCTACCTGGAGAGACCCTGTCTCCTGAAGCAAACAGAAAGATGCTCTACTGTTCCTCGCTAGAATCTAGGTTATTTTCTAGCCCCATCTCCATACTCTGAAGAGCAGGCACCAAAAGCCCTCAATAGCTAAAGGACCGGTGTGTCTTCACAGACCCCAAGACACAAAAGAGCTCTTCAACTACAACATTAAATAAAAAGAGCAAGACTCAAAGTTGTATTCATACTTTGATACTGCATGCATTCTTAAATGAAGGAAAACTAAAGTAGAAGTAATGATCAGAATGTCATGAAGGAGCCGGAGTGAGGCTACCTTTCTTTATTATTTATTGTGTGTGTGTGCCTGCGGGTGTGGGGGTGTAGAGCTTGGAGGAAACTTTCAAGAGCTGGTCCTGTCCTTCCACCATTCGGGTCCCAGACACCACACTCAGGGCCTGAGGCTTAGTGGCAAGTAACTGAACCCTCTGAGCCATCTGACTATCCTGGGAAAATTTTAAATTATTCACATCACTTAAAAAAAATGCTATTCAAGAAGGTTACCTGAGGAAGATGAACCTGCCTGCTGACAATACAGAGATGAGCGTAGGGGAGACAGCTGCAGGGTTCCCCCTGACGTGTGAGACAGAATCCCTAATAAGAGAGTGATAAAGCTGTTCTCATACTAGATAAAAACAAACAAACAAAGGCACCAAGTGAGTGTCAAGGAACCCAAGAGGCACTGAGAAAAATAGCTAGCCCTTCTTGAAAGTATCAGGATAGACTTTCAATTTGTTTTTGTTGTTGTCCTATAAGGTGCAGTATCAGAGACTTCAAACTGTAGAAAGAAACTACAGTCTTTTTCTTATGTATAATTTTGCAGCCATAGTCATTTTAAGGTTATCAAGAGTTAGGTGACTAAAGAGACATCTCGTGGTTCAGAGCACTTCTTCTGGCAGAGGATCCACATGGAGGCTCACAACCACCCATAATTTCAGTGTCAGGGGATTCCATGCCCCCTCTGCCCCACGAAGACACCAGTCACACACATGGTGCATGTACAGACATACACACCTGAGCAAAACGCTCACACACATAAAATAAATACATAAAAAGAAAGATTATCAACTATTGGGAAATACTGGCAACAAACATTATATAACTTTTAAAGTTTAACTTTGATGTCTGCAGGTTGTCACCTGATTTGGACCTTAGCAAAGGCATCCAGAGTCCAGTCCTGTTTAGAAAGCTGGAAGCTAAGCTATTGTTGGGTTGTGGCCATCATGTCTGGAATCATTCACAGGGCTCTCATTTCCTGAAAATCATGTGAGCAGGACACAGTTACAAGTAGAGGTATTCCAGAGAGCATTTGTAGAAATTCTTCATATGTTCTGTGTAGCCAAGGATGACTCTGAATTTCTGATGCTTATGCCTCCACCTCCAAGTGCTGGGAAGACAGGGATGTGCCACATCGTCAACAGTACCATGTTCCTACCAGAGCCTTATCATTTGGGGAAACATGTTTGCAAATGCACGCAAAGGAAATGGTACAGAACCCCACCGCCTCTTTTGTTTGCATGTAAAGCTCTGACACAATTAACTTGTGCACTGATACTTTGCAACACGCAGCTCATTACTGAACACACACTGCAGAGCTCTATATATGGACAGGGTCACAAGACACCGAGAAGGACGGAGAAGCACCCACTCACATGCTCTAACCACAGCTAAGCTTCAGCCCCACTGGATCAGCAGGAGGCCCTCTGCGGGAAGCCTTTTTTTTTTCCTCACAACCTCCAGCACTTCCTCATATGCCTTGTGCTACACACACCTGTTCCACATTAGATTGGTTTCTTAGTCTCCCTAAAAAAAAAGAGACTGTTTGTGAAAAGGCCTCTCTTCCATTTTTAACTTTGGGGCAAGGGTTGGCACCCACAGTCTTGCTGCTGTTAGGCCAGAGCTCTACTGCTAGATTCTGAGATTGTGTGTTTTGTTCAGTGTTTGTTTTCTTTCTGGCTTTTGGAGACTCATTTATCCCAGACAGGCCTTGAGATTGCTATACAGCTGAGGATGATCTGGATTCCTGATCGTCCTGCCATCCCAGATGCTAAGCATGCCACAATTGCCTAACTAATACACATTAAGTTTTGATATAGGGACTCACTATGTAGTTCAGGTTGGCTATATAAGACCCTATCTCAAAACCAAATGAATAAATAAACAAACAAATATTTGTTAAGAGATGGCTTCTGTCTTCTTTCCATTTTAGATAGATGGGCAACAACCATGATTTATATCATAATAGAGCTAAAATTAAAAGCTTCCCCATAACAAATGCACTAATTAAGAAAGATTCAACATTTTTTAAGTTGTAATAGAAAAAAAAAGGTTATACTGCTACTTAACAATGTGTAGAAATCAATTTATGAGAAGGGAAAGCAAGGAAAAGGATGTTGAACTGTGTGAATCAGCAGACACAACTCTCTGAGTAAGTACCTCATGTAAGCCTGAGTACCAGGAACTCAGGAAACACCAGAGCTGGGGGAAGGGGGGGGACGCATTGTCAGTTGGGGCCCTGCTGGCCACACCAGAAACAGAGCACTTGCCTGAAAAGACAGCTACACCTAGTTTTGACCCATGTGACTCAGGAAAACTACTCAGACACTGAGTCTTGGTCTCCTCAGTTGTGACACTACCCATCTCTAAAGGCTTTGAAATGTTACACGTGAGCGGCTGAGAAACCCTCTAGAAACCTATGTGGCTCCAGACATAGGATGTTCATTTGTCTGTGCATACAAGTCCCAGACTACTCACTGTTTGGTGTGTTGACAGCTCAGAGACAACAACATCGGATTCACACAACACAAAGCCAAGAGAAACAACCGCCCACAACAACATCTAGCAACCGATTTTACTAAAATCAGTCACCTCCTCACCTCTCAAAATGTAGCTGTTTCTCTGGAATCTGAGAAGTTACACAATCTAAAATAGACTCAGCCAAGTCCACAGAGAATAGTAAACTGAAGAACAAATCAATACAAGTTAGAAAATTATAACTATGAAATAATTAGCTTACAAGTTCATTGTCTCTTCCACTGGCAAAGGCCCCTTTCAACCTCCTATACCCCCCCCCCCGCCCCACACACACACCACATGCAAGCACACCAATCTCTCTTTCTAAAACACCTTCCATGTAACTTTCCCAGGTACACCTTGTAAGCTCACACAGGAACAAACCAAAGTCACTCACTCGGTAAGAATTTCCCACAATGACCCTATTCTGAAAGATGCTCCAACATCCTCCAAAGGAAGACAGAATGGACCCTGGAAAGATTTGATTCTTACAGTTCAGAACTGCCTCACTATGACCAGGCCTCAACTATCCTAGAAGATGGTGTATCCCTGAAGATAGTTAAAATCTATTCTTGCCCGGGGTCATTATTTAGGCAAGAATGTTTAGATAGTATACAACTTCCAAAAAGGAGTGTGAATGTGGTGTCCACTGCTAGCAAATCTTGGATCTCTCCCTTTCCATCAGCATTAGCGCTCTGGCTGGCATTATAAAGTATGAATCTCTTTCATCTTACCACATGGCAGGGTGTTAGGATGTCCCTTTTGAATTCCTGAGCTAGGTTAGGAACTTCTAAGAACATGGACTACACCTATAGTTTTTAGACCTGATAAGCCTCAACAATCCTCCCACTTCAGCTTCTGGAATCCAGGGATTACAGCATATCACCATACCTGAATGGTTTAGAGGCCATCTCCATTCAGATTAGACACTTTTTAAGTACCACCAACGAACCGCATGTGGCCACTGTACTGAGCCGGGCAGCACACAGATTCAGAACCTTGTACAATGATGGCGAGTGATTTTGCCTCTGTTCCACTTCCAGATTCCATCACTGAGACCAGAAAGAAAAGAAAACAGGAGGTCCAATTCCTGGCGAGTGGCAAAGTTTTTGGTAGCTGAAATGCAGGGTCCAAAGTTATCAGTGACTGTTGGGAGGAAGCTGCCTGTTTCTCCAACCCCTACGCAAACAGAACTGAGAGGAATCATTACCTCTATTTGCTAGACTGTCTTCCCATTCACCAGGCTCAAATGCCGTAATAATGAAAATCACATGACAAGGGAACTGAAAACCTGAGCCATGAGATGACAATCCTATAAAGTGAACATCGTCTCAGTCTGTGCAGGGATGGGATCTGCCCACATCCAGTTTGCTGCACTGACTTGAGGTGAACAGGTGAGCCGACAAGGACTGCACTGTCAGGAACCTAACAGTGGGAGCTTTCTGTTCCTGTTAACTGTAGCTCCCAGAAGGCGCATCACATCTCACTTCACAGCCTCCTGTTAGAGTCTAGCAAAGCCCCTGAACGCGGACGGCATTCAAAAACACTGCTTAGCAAGAACTATACTCACACTTAGCCCCGCCTCCTCTCAGGGATGAAACTTTCTAGGTGAAGAAAAAAGACCAGATAAATCCTTATCTCTGGTCTGCTGTCTCTCTTCTCTAAAGGGTAGTGCTCTGTCAGTGCCCCCGATACCACCACCTTTTACCTAGTTTCACATCTTCTGTGTATGGCTGAAGTAGAGAGAACGACAAGGATGAACTGCTGGCAATCCACACGTATAGGCTGCCCAAGGAGGCCTTACAATCCATGCGTTTACGGAGAAAAAACAACACAGAGAAAATTCCCAGTATTTCAACAGTGGTTGATTCTAAGTAATCTGTGCATTCCAAATACACTAACATTCAGTTGAGAGAGAGACAGAGAGGAACACACCTGGCTGGTACCCTGAGTTCCATCCCTAGGACCTATATGGTGAAGTAGAGAACTAATTTCCATGAGTTATCCTGAGACTTACACACACCACACAACATAAAATTTAAGTAACAATTTGGAATGTTTGTGGAGACTAAAACAAAAAGATTACAGAGGAAACTAGACTACTAGCAACACTGTCGGTGCTTAGGAGAAAGCACCATTCCTCGCCCATTTACCACCTCCTCCACCTTCCTCAACCATCATTCCCTTGGAGTAGGCTTCCAGAGAAGCGCAAATTCTAATCATGATTTAGATGTGGAAAATCATACGTACAAAATGCCTACGATCTCAGCATTCAGGCACAATGAGGAATTTGAGGCCATTCTTGACTGCATGGTAAGTTCAAGGACAGCTTGGGGGATATGAGGCTCTTGTCTCAAAAACAATGAAAAGTGAAGGAAAAATTTTAAATCAAGGACTCTACTGGACAAAGAGACCTAAATTGCTTAGCAATCCTATGCTGAGTGCCTCTCTAAGACCTGTGTCTTCGCCTTGGCGTGCCAGTCCTCTCCCATCACAGTCTTTGACAGAGTAACGGGGAATAAAAAGTGCAGGGCAGCACACTCCGACTTCCAGCCCTGGGATGCAGCTTCTCAGTCCGCGGTTGAATGAAAATGACTGTAGACACTAGAACAACAAGCCCTAGGCACTGGGATACCTCTTCCCCAAAGCCGTGTTCCCTGTCCTGTTCTGACCTACCTTGCCTGCAAGGAGAGGAAACCCTCATTCCGGATGGGCCTTCCTTGCCCCACACTCAGGAGAAGGAAGGCTAGAGAACTGGACAGACAGGCCTTGCTGAGGGCTCCACCCAGGCTATTAGCCTTAGATCAGACCTTCCCAGTCACTTCAGTACTGTGCCCAAGCTTCCTTCATGTCCATGCAGTAAAATTTCCACAACGGCCTCAAAGAACGAGTCTGAAAGAGCTTCCAGAAACATGAACACATGGAGTTTCTCGGAGGACAGCATGTTCCAAAAAGATGCCATAGCTTCCACCTGCTTCCTTGAGGATTGTGAATGACTCAATCCCATTAATGAAACCTGCAGAGAGGCTTGTGGGACTCCCAGTGTACAGCTGGAGGGCGGGGACGTGGATGAAAGAAGCCACGTGGGACTGGCACCTGCAGGGAGGAGTCCCCACCCTCAGCCCGTGGGGCACGATTCTACCTCCCAGGGGTCTCTAGGGAGCCAGCACCAAAACCGAACTGCACCTGAACACCTCAGAGGCATCCACCGCTGCAGAACTAATTGCGCATCTGCTTCATTTGTGGTAAGGAACCCCACACAGGTCAAAATGTCTATGTTGTAAGAATAGAGGAGGAGAAGAAACCAAGTTTGAAAATAAGTTGTTTTTCCCAACAAATGCAAGTCTATTTTTATGCTTCACCTTCTAGATCAAAGTACATATCAGAAGCGTAATAAAAGGTAGTGATAGTTCATAGCTGTTACCACAGAAGCCATTATCCCCATGCTGAGGAAACGCTCCTCGGGAAGTAAGAGCTGCCGTGTACACACATCCAGAACGCGGACTTGGATGAGGAGGGTAGGGTAGCCGACTGCCAGGTCTAGTTGTTAGTGAGTTTCTACTTTTCACGGCTGTTGCTGTGATAGAACACTGAACAAGACCGACTTGGGGAAAGAAGGGGCGATTTGACTTACCTGATACCTCACTGAGGGACATCTAGGCAGAGACCAAAGAGGAATGCTCCTTACTGGTTTGCTCTCCATGTCTTGTTTAGCAACCTTTTCTCATACAGCCTAGGCGTGCACAGACGCACTGGCCTAGGAATGGCACCACGCACAATGGTCTGTGGAATCACGTACATCAATTATCAATCAAGGAAATGCCCCACAGACATGCCGACGGGCTAATCTGATGGAGGCAATTCGTTTACTGAGGCTGACAACCAAGATCAGCCATCACACTGCTGTGCCTGGGAAATCTGCTTTACTCTTCATCATTTGATGGCTGTTCTCATTCTTCCAAGGTACCTCTAATAGCTTAACTGACAACAATTGCAGGTCCACAGCAGACCCTTAATACAGTCCTCTGCCAGGTCCCACACCCCCAGGGTAAGGCACCCTTCACTTGAACACCTCCCTCAGCCAGGATTAAGCTGTTCTCCACGATCCCTGAAGCTGATAAATACTTTCCCACTTCCAGCCAAAAGCCATTCATTCACCTGTGGCAGAAGCTTTTCCTGTCACATTGTTTTCACTCCTGACTAAAGATGAGTCTCTAAGGAGAAGAGGCCAAGAGGCTTGGCCCACCACACTGTGGCCACGACACACCTGATTACTAGTGAAAACTGAATGCCAGGAAATCCGGAGAGTTTGGTCCGGACAGAGGGCAGATTAGAGGCAGACCGTAATCACTATCAGCTTACTATTCTCCTGAGTGCAGCCTGTCGCCAGTGGAGCCATGTTTGCTCAAGGAAAGCGTGACTGCTCTCTCCCTGCTTCCTGCCCACCACGCAGAAGCTCCTCCTCAGGCTCCCCTCGCCACCATGCTTCACCAAGCATCTGTGGCCAAATAACCATGGCTTGAACCACTCAAAAGAAACCTTCCCTACCTTAAATTGTTTCTAAAGAGAAAATGGCCACAGTGGCACAAAAGTACCTAATGTGGCAACTTCTTAAAAAAAAAAAAAAACTACCATGGGTGGGGGCAAGGGGTCAGTGGGATGGCCTATCTGACAAAGCCACCTTTGGCCAATCCTGAGGACCTAGGTTTGAGCCTGGGAACTCATATCATTGCAGGTGAGTTAGAACCAACTATCAGAGTTGTCCTCTGGGCAGGGCGCGGTGGCGCACGCCTGTGATCCCAGCACTCAGGGAGGCAGAGACAGGTAGATCTTTGTGAGTTCGAGGTCAGCCTGGTCTACAAAGCAAGTCCAGGACAGCCAAGGCTACACAGAGAAACCCTGTCTCAAAAAAAAAAAAAAACAAAACAAAACAAATGAAGGAAAGAGAGAGAAAGAAGGAAGAAAGGAAGGAAAGAAAGAAAAAAAGAAAAGAAAAAAGAAAGAAAAGAAAAAAGCATTGTCCTCTGACCTCCATGAGCACCATGGCATGTGCACACCTGTGCACCCACACACATAAGCACATACACCAAAATAAATAAATGATATACTTTAAATGTTTTAAATAATTTCTTTTGGTTTCTGGATTTTAAAGATTTATTTTTATTTTATGTATATGAGGGTTTTGCCTACATATGTGAATGTGCACTATATGCATACCTGGTGCCTTCAGAGGCCAGAGAGGACATCAGATTCCCAGGAAATGGGAATTACAGATGGTTGTGCATTACCCTGTGGGTGCCAGAACGAGACCCAAGTCCTGTGCATGAGCAGCCACTCCTCTTAATAGCTGAGCTATTTCTCCAGCCTGATTATCTTGTTGTTTCTTTGATTCGCTTTGGGTTTTTTTTGAGCCAAGGTCTTGTTGCTTAGCTCTGGTTAGCCTAGAAATCACTATGTAGATCAGGCTGGCCTCAGACTTGCAGCAATCCTTCTGCATCTGTCTCTTACACTCTGGGATTACATGCATGTGGCACCACACCTGGCCCAAATATTTGGCTTTGGAGTTAAAAAAAAAAAAAAATGCAGCAACTCTTCAAGAGGCCTGTCCATAAGTAAGTGGCCACTTCTTCCAGAGAAGGATAAAATGTACCACACAATCATGTTACAACTCCAGGAGCTTCTCTGAAGACACTTGGGTGGAACTAGAAGACAGGTGATTTTTCCATTATCTCCTAATATTACCTACCAAAAGCCCCAAGCAAAGATCAAAGGGTCTGGGGGAGAGGGGGCTGCAGCTGGCAAAATGCCTCTTGTGTGAGCTTGAGGGCCTGAATTTGGAACCCCAGCACCCACAAAAAAGCCTGGCACAGTGGCGTGCATCTGTACCCTCGACCTGTTGGGAACAGGGAATGGTGGCTTCCCCACAGCTTGCCCTCGGTGAGCTTTCCAGGTTCAGGGACAGATCCTGACTCCTAACCACCACAGTTCATAAAAGTATGATCAGCAATGACAGGCAGTAGGCATAGTGGAGAACTCTTGTAATCCAGGCACCCTGGAGGCTGAGGCTAGAGAAACATAAGTTCAAGACCAAGCTAGGCTACACAAGACACTCCAAAAATAGAAACAAGAAGGTAGGGAGAAGGCAAGTCCCAAGCAAAGAACCTTCAGAAAGAGAAAGTCAACAGTGTGAAGGGCTGAGATAAGCTCACTGGAATAGGAGGAGGAAAGTGAGAGACACGAGACAGCCACGTGAAGGAGGCTGGGTTTAACTCCGAGAGTCACCTAACTGTTCCAGCCCATCAATGCCAGAAAAAAAGCAAACACAAAAGCACATGCATTAATGGCACGGGGTGATGGCTGTGGCCTCTAAGCTAGCATTTGAGACGGGGAAGCAAGAGGACCAGGAGTTGAACACCAATCTAAGCTACCTAGTGAGTTCAAGGCCAGCCAGAGCTACTAAAGATCCTGTCATAAAACAAAGTAACAGTCTTCAACAAGTACAGAATTGGGGGCTAGGAAAAAGGCAGAGGGAACATTTTCCATACCCACAAGACTACAAACTGTCCAGGAGAGATCCAGCTGGCACTATAGCCTGTTCCTGTCCCACCTGACAACTACGGATGCTGTTCTGTCAAACATGGAGTCAAACTAGATCAATGTATCAATTTCGGATTCTTTAATTTAAAAAAAATTCTTTACTTGTATTTGTATGAGCATTTATTTGCATGACTATCTGTGCACCATTTGCATGCAGTGCACTCTGGGACCAGAAGAGGGCATTAGATCCCAAAAGCCTGGAGTTTACAGATAGCTTTGAGCAATCAGGTAGATGCCAACAATCAAACCCAGGTCCTCCGGAAGAGCACCCAATGCTCTTAACCATTGAACCAAAAGACCACACAGAAACCAGAAATGCAAAACTGGTAAGAGAAACATTTGAAGATATAGGTATAGGCTAGAAATTTATGAATGGGACCTCAGCATCACAAATTGACCAATAGAATTACACTAAATTAAAAGGCTTCAGTAGACAAGAGAAACTGTCAATGGAAGGAGCAGCCTTCAGAATGGGAGAAAATCTTTATCAGCTATACTTTACATGGGGCATTAATATCTAGAATACATAAAGAACTACAAAAAATTCCCACCCCCAAAAAACAGAAGAACCAGTCAATAATGCAACTGAACTGAACAGTTTGAAAAAGAAATACAAGTGATATTTCCGTAAGTTTTGCTTTCCAAAGTACTTATACTGACTTTAATTTTACAACTTCTAAAGATATTTTTGTTTTTAAAATTTGCTTACAAAGCAAAAGGTTTCCACAATGTGAACAACACTGCATTTGGAAGATTCCCTACTCTTCCTTCCTCTCCCTGTGGTACCTCTCACTCACAGCAGCCCCCACTTTTGCTTTTTTAGGTATCTTCCCCACACCTCACAAATGTCTCAAAATCAAATTATATACATATATGCAAATGTCTCAAAAAAAAAAGAAAAGAAAAAGAAACAGTCTGATAGCCAAGCACTGGCGCACACGGGTAATCACAGCACTTGGGGAGGCAAAGGCAGGTGGATCTCTGAGGCCAGCCTGGACTACAAAGCATATCCAGGACAGCCAAGGCAACACAGAGAAACCCTCTCTTGGGGGAGAGAAAAAAAGGCTTAGGCCATATTAACTGCCACATAAAAATAAATAAAATACTACGTTCACAAGTTGAGAGGGACCAGCATCCCGTTTGAAGCAATCAGCAAAGACAATCACAGACAGCCTGACCTGAGTTTAGAAAACTATTTTAATAAAGTAACGGGGGAGAGGGGAGGAGGTCAGAAAAAGAAAGGTTTCAAAGATTTAAAGATGAATTCTGGTGTTCCACCAAATACTAGCTAATATTTCTCTGACACTTTAACTTCATTCATTTTTACTTAGGAGTATGCATCTTCACCTCAATACAAGTCACATGAAACTAAATTTATTTATTCCATCTTTAAAGTCATTTCTCCTAAGTTCTTATTTATATTAATTATGCTACCATTCTCCCAGGTTCCTCGGGCTCAAAACCCTGCTGTTACTTTAAATATCGCTACTTTGTTTTATTATCTCTCCTGCTTATAATTCACTCTTCCTCACTTCCACACCCTGTTGGTTTTCCCTGACGGCACCTGTACATCCTTCCACCTGTCCTAAACAGACAGCAATGGGAGCACAACAGCCTTAAACAGTGCTAAACTCTGATGCAAAGCTCAGCCTTTAACTGGACCAAGCTTTCAAACCACATGGGGCCAGAAGAATCCCAACCATAAGAATTTATGCCACTCAGAGCCAGGAGGTGAGTGAATAGCCTCCTCCCATTCCTGAGGGCAGGGGAGGTGTGTGTGTGTGTGTGTGTGTGTGTGTGTGTATACAAATCTACTTTCCCAAATGTCCAGATCCGTTTGCTTATTTTAGGGATTCACTGAGGCTAGGCTGTCCTAGAACTCATTATGTGGTCTAGGCTAACCTTGAACTCTCATTCCTTTTTGCCTCAGCCTCCCAAATGCTGAGATTACAAGTGTATAGCCCTGTGTCCAGCTCTGGCTATTTTTTTAAATGGGCATAAGACAAAGTTCTTTTCTTCATGGATAACTGTACCGTCCTCAATAATGATATCTCTGGGATAAAGCTCTGAAGGCAAACAGTAAGGGGGCTAGAGAGGTGGTTCAGTGGTTAAGAACACTAAACGCTCTCCCAGAGGATCCAGGTTCAATTCTCAGCACCCACATGGCAGCTCACCACCACCTGTGACTTCAGTCCCAGGCCCTCTTCTTCCCTCCATGAGCACTGTATGCGCAGGCAAACGCTAATACACGTAAAACAAAGGGGAAAAAATCTAAAAAGGAAAAAGAAAAGAAAATGGTGAGCTGGAGGTTGAGTACCTTGCACATAAAGGTTTCTAGAATAATCAAATGCTAGTGGTTAAACACGTGCAAGGCCCTGGGTTCAATCCGCCCCCACCACCCAAATTAAAAGAGAATGATGCATCATGACAGTACCTCGCCCACAATGAAACTACCTACTACAGTCTGCTGAGTGGAACAATAGTTTTGTAACCTTGATACAATCTGGCATGGACCATCCGGACAATCACCATTAATCATGTTCTGCAGCTCCTTCCTGGGAGTTTACACACTTCCTCCTGGAGACCTGGGAAGCTGACCACTCAGGAATACCTCGAACCTTACCAGGCTCCAACGTCCAGAAATCCTGGAAGACTCACAAGGCCTGAGGTCATAGGAACAGTTAGCCAGTGCTGGGGAGAGGACTCCTGTGGAGTAGCCTGTGAGTTGGGGCCACAGGTTTCAGGCGTCCTCACTCAGACACACATGGGCTTTCTGCTGATGCAGCTGCCCTGAGTCATTCATGCTTCGGTAAGTAACCCCAGTAAACTCAGGGATTGGCCAACTCGACATGGGTGGAATCATTCCTTCGCTCTGTCCTTGGGACCTTCTCAGAAGTGAACAGCTATTTACTCACAGCTCCTCAGGAAAGGCCCACAAAATGCTACAATAGCATACAAGAAGGTCAAGCCAAGCTCACTGTACCCCACATTGCTAATACATATTAAATACAGTATTAATGTCAAGGGTCCCAGCTGTAGAACTCACCACTAGAAGGGAATAAAGAATAACAGGGGCCCAGGGAAGTGTCCCAGCAAGTAAAGACCACTGAGCATGATCATCTGTGTTTGATCCCTAGAAGTCACACAGTGGAAGGACTCCCCAAAGCTGGTCCTTTGTCCTCCATACTTGCACCACAGTAGGCATGCACCAATGCATATGCAGACCCCACCCATGAATAAATAAATGCAAAGGAGTACATTTAAAATATGGCATAAAGCTTGGCCTCATGCCTGCCGAAATCCCAGCACTCAGGGAGTGCAGGGCAGGAGCCAAGCGAGCAGTGGTAAGACTGAAGTCCAATGCAAACTGCACTTGAGGGTACACAGGCTTTAAAAAGGAAGACACAGTGATGAACAAATCATGGATGCGAGTCTGCACCACCAGAGCGCACACTAACAGTGTTAGCCTGAGTCAGCACAGGTTGGACACTTCCCTTTACACACTCTCCAAACCAGCCATGCAGTAAGAACAGTACTTAGCACACTGGAGAAAAAGGCTTCTGGAAATACATCTTTATAGCTTCAGAGAGAATGGTTCCCTCCTCACTGCTTTAAGCCATTTGTCTATAATCAGCATCCCATCACAACCCCCCTTTTTTTTTAAACATTTTTCTTTTTGTTTTCTAGTTCTTGGTCATCTACTTGCATATTTACTGATATGCTCATCACTTAGATACCAAACGGTTTTGGAATTTTTAATTTACAGTGAACAGTTTATATCACTATATGCATAACCATTTCCATATCATCTGGTACCCTGTGAAGCTGACACTGCAGTTCTGTCACTATTAAACAACTGGTGAGCGTTTGTCGTTAGTCAGCATGACAATAATGCCAAGACTGTCTGTTTATACATGTGCTTTTATAACCCTCATATACAAGAGCTTTTCCTTTTGAGTTATTCAGGTCAAAGAACAATGTGGGATCTGGAGAGATGGCTAAATCAATGAAGCATGAGGATCTGAGTCCAGATCCGCAGTACCCATGTGAAAGCCAGGAGCTACACACCGAGCACATGTGTACACACAAACACACAGACACAAATATGTGTGTATCTCTATATATGTATATATAGATAGATATATAAAGTAAAGTAAATGTTTTTTAAATGTCCATTTTTTATGCCCGGATGGCACTACCAAAGTGAAAAAAGTGTTATAATGATGTAAGTAACATGTGATCAACAACTACTGAGTATTCGAGTGTCCAAATTCACCACCACTGTGCTCAGTTTCTTTACCGTGATTTAGATCACCTCCACTAAACAGCTCCTAGTATGTGCCACTGGTAAGAGCATCAACAGGTGGAAACTCTTAGATTGGCAAAAAATGTTCTGAAATTTCACTTGACTGAAATAAACCTTCTATGGCTAAAATGTTTGGCTGTGCACTAAAATTATTTGGGGAAGGTTTCACAGACACTGAAAGCCTCAGTCTAGACATGAATTCAGGGTCTCTGGAAGAGTAACCTGGGCTTGACCGCTGACTTCAATGTCCGGCAGCTCTGAGAAGGACTAAGTTAAGGGGTACACACACATTTATTCAAAGGAAATCAAGATACTTATTAGTGGGCTGGGTGGGTGGCTCGGTGGGTAAAAGAATTTGCTCCTTGAACATCAGGATCTGAATTTCACACCCAGAACACATATTAAAGAGCCAGGCATGTCTTTGACCACCCCTCCTGAGGGAGGAGCAGCCTTGTCAAGCCACAGAGGAGGACATTGCAGCCAGTCCTGATGAGACCTGATAAGCTAGGGTCAGATGGAAGAGGAGGAGGATCTCCCATATGAGTGGACTTGGAGAGGGGCATGGGAGGAGATGATGGAGGGAGGGTGGGATTGGGAGGAATGAGGAAGCGGGATACAGCTGGGATACAAATAAAATGTAATTAATGAAAATAATAAAAATTTAATTAAAAAAAAAAAAGAGCCAGGCACGGCTGCACATGCCTTTGACCCCATTGTTGTGGGATTGAAGAGAATGGAGGAAGCTAGGGCCCGCTGGCTGTCAGTCTAGCCAAAATGGCAAGTTCCAGGTTCAATGAGAGATCCTGGCTCAAAGGAATAAGGAAATCATTACAGCAGAGCACTGGATATCCTCCTCTGTCCACGTGTAAGCATGGACACACATATGGACGTACACATACACAAACACAAGAGAACATAGCAAAACAGCACATTGCAACTGTCATTGTATGCAACGAAATAAGAATGGTTTTCTTGTATTTGCATAGAATATTCCTGGAAGGATACAATAGACTAGCAGCCTCTGAGGAAAGAAATTATAAATGTGAAGGAAGACTTGCCTGCCAACCTGTCTAATAAAGTTTGTTTGATTTTTAGTGGGTACATTTGAAAACCAATAACCTTGGGCTTGGTGCCTTAAATTCAATTCCCTATATACAGGTGGAAGGAGGGAAACAACTCCACAAAGTTGTCCTCTGACCTCCACACTCATGCTATGGAACACACACACACATACACAGCATTCTGTAGTAAGAGCCAGATACACTGTTTACAGTTGCTCAACAAAATCCTGAACACTTAGAACAAACTGGCTACCAGAAGTCCATCTTTGCATGCTGGTGCCATTAGTTCCTGCCATCTCTTTCTGCCCTAGCAACTAGCTTATTCATTGCACCCTTCTAAAGCAAACAGCCATTGCCTGATATGCTTAGGGAAAATGTTTACTCAAAGTTCATTTCCAGGCTCACCATGGGCCACCGTTAAGGACATGTTAGCCTGAAATGTACTCTTCCTGTTAACCCATTTGCAGATTAATTTTTCACCTGGAAAATCCTACATGGAGAGTACTGACGGTTCTGTCTTTCTCTAAAGCCCTTATCTCATTCCACATGCAGCTAAAAGGCTTGCTTGCCGGCTCCAGCACGCCAATACTGATTCCATAGCCAGCAAACTTACTTTATCGTAGGAGACCTAACTTGTCTTAGCACAAATTAATTCAAATGACTTGCATGTATATACTATATTTTTGTTGTTGTTGGTATCGACATGTAGGAACACCAGAGGTTCGTACATACTATTTACGTTAAATCCATTTTCAGTAGGTTGGTTGTGACACAGATGGGATTTTCTGTCTGGGTCTTGTATGTTATTCAAACAAAATCTCTGGTTTGGGTTTTAGGGTAGGGGTTATCAATCCATCCTTTTGAGCACTTACTCTATCATTTTTGTAGCCAGAAAAATAAATTACTAGTATTAATTGGGGGGAAAAACATTTCTTTGCCTATAATAAGACTGCTTTTTTTCTTTTTTCTTTTGGCTCCTTACGTAGACCAAGTTGGCCTTGAACTTGCTCTGTAATGTCAAAGTACAGGTGAGTACTAACACAAATTTCTGTTTTTTTAATAATTTAAACTTTTTATTTGTGTATACCTGTGTGTTCGTGGTTGTGGTTGTGTGTGTGTGTGTGTGTGCATGAATGTGTAGGTCAGAGGACAACTTTTGAGAATTGGTCTTATCCTTCCACACTATGGCTCCAAGGACAGAACTCAGATCAGGCTTGGTGGCAAGTGCCTTTATCTGCTAGGTGATCCTGCCAATTAGAGATTTCTTTATTGTTATAATACATCTCAGTAAAACTAAGAAAGGCCGCCTCCACCCAAGTTAACTTCCCCCCCGCCCCCGAGACAGGGTTTCTCTGTGTAGCCTAGGCTGTCCTGCACTCACTTTGTAGACCAGGCTATCCTTAAACTCACAGAGATCTCTGCCTCTGCCTCCCTTGGGGGCTGGGACTACAGGCATGCACCACCACACCTGGCTAACATTTCACGAAATAAGATTCTGGTAGGTGCTGGGTTCCACCCCTTGCACCAACCAAAACAAAGTCCAGTTCTAGAACGGGATTAAAGGTTTTTGAGGAGCATCTGTTTTCAGAACCCATCGGCACATTTGCTCACTCCTTGACCAAGCATTTACTTTCTGACAACTTCCTGCCTCATGTGGTACGAAGTGCTGCACAGAGAGGCAGGGCTGGGATGCACAAGTCTCCTGCCTCAGCCCTACCCACACAAGTCCATTCTCTTGCTTCATGCAATTACTTTCTAATTAAGCTTACATTAGAAAGATGTTATAGCAAATTTAAAAGAGCTTCTTGTTACTATTCAATCGTATAAAATAAAATACTGAGCATATGCAGTTAATTCAGAACTAAATGAAAATAAACATGCCTCTTTCCCCCCCCCCCATAGTCCCTAAGAGTTAATTGCACAATAGAAAAAGAGAACTTCCAACTGTCACCTGGCATCCCAGGTGTTCAAGGCTAACGTGACTTTGTGATGTTTTCTTCACACATCCTGAATTGACACCATTTCATCTCTTGAGGAATGTGCAGGTTGACATCTAACCTGTCCCCAACTTGTGATAAAGTAATAGTTGCCATAACAACATGCAACTAAGTTTGTGGAAAATCAGACCCAGCTCCCAGGTGTACGGACTTCCCCTGGGCTTGGGAGGATGAATTTCTGCAGCCTCATCGCCTGCAGCCACTATCATACCTAGTACCTGGGTTTCATTTTCCATTAGGGATCAGTAGATAAAAAGCAGCAATGACTATTAATTTAAAGATTTATAAAATATAGATGTGCTCTTATTTATGATCTTTAAAATGCCAGAGCTGGAGAGATGGCTCTTCAGTGGTGAAGAGCACTTGCTGTTCTTGCAGAGGACCTACATTCAGTTCAACCAACCCACATGATGGCTCATGGTATTCTGTAACTCCAGTTCCTAAGGACTGGACACCCTCTTCTGGCCTCTGTGGGCACCAGGTATGCACACAGTACACATGCACAGATGCAGGCAAAACTCTTATACATGTAAGTAAAAATAGAATAAAATGTTATTTTTTTAATTCTAGGTAAGATGATGAAAATCATTATACACACACACACCTCTCTACAGACATATTTGAGGAACAAGTTCAGAGCTTAATCTATAAATTAAGCCAATCACAGGTGCAGTGTGATGGCATATCTATAAGCCCAGACAACAAGCGGGGTTAATGGTCGGGGGTCAAGAGTGGAGGGGGGCGCACAGGGCTGGAACAGGAGGATCAGGAGCTTAAGGCAGAGGGCCAGTAAGAAGGCTCAGGGATGAAGGTGCTTGCCACCAACCTGACAACTCCAGGACCCAGGACCCCATGGTGGAAGGACAGAACCCACACCCACAAGTTCTCCTCTGACTTCTCACTCCAAGGAAGATGAAATGAATACATGTGTGGGCGTGTGTGTGTGTGTGTGTGTGTGTGTGTGTGTGTGCGCTTGCATGCTTTAAAAGAAAATCTTCTTGGAAGCCTAGGCTACAAAGAGAGTTTAAGTCTCCCTCTGGGCAACTTTTAAAAATTCTTTTTAATTGAAAACCTAGGATGGAGTTCTGTACAAAGAAAGCAAGCCCTGGGTTCAATCCCCGCCACACCTACCCTTTAAAAAAAAAAGAAAAAGATCATAGGCACAAGTCAGTAAAAATATTCTAAACATAATCAAAATGAAAGGAACACAGCTTAGGAGAAAATGTGAGGGATTCAGACTAAAGCTAATACTAAAATATTTTTCAGATTTTGTCCATTTTAAAATTTTATATTGTATTTGTGTATGCGTGTCTGTAGACACACAGCCATGGAACACATGTGGTGTTCAAAGAACAACCTGCATGAGTCGGTTCTCTCCTAACATGTGTGTCTCAGGGCTTAGACTCAGGTCCTCTGTCCTGATGCTGGGCACCGTCACCCACTGAAGCCACTTCCTGGCTCCTAACACTAAAATCTTATGTGGCAGAGGATCACTCTACTACACAGGAGTGCACAGCCGTACTCTCTAACTGGCTGTACTTTTTTTCTACACTGGTACACAGCATTCTTTTGGTACAAACAGAAAGTACTGTTTAAAACCTCTGCAGTATGGTGTATGAGAAGGCACACTGTCCTCCTCACCAGCCCATACAATGGCAGCTGGGCAGATTCTGTCTGGACACAGTGGGATGCCAGCCCGGCTCCTTCCATCCCCCCCTCGGCCCCTGAGTGAGCAGGGTTACAAAAGTGCCTGTGTGGCCATGGTGAGTCATGGATGTTCCATTTACAGACGGGGTGGGGTGGAGGGAAACCACTATTACATGCCCAGTGAACTGGAAAAGTCCATCCTGTTTTTCCTCTTTTATGTAATAATCGTTTTTACAAACTCGAGATAAAGAGAGCTCAGGAGAGAGGAACTCACCAACTTACTTTCATAGCCAAGACCATGGCCTCACAGCCCAAACCCAAAGATTCACGTTAGGCAAAGCTCCTGTGTAATCACTGTAAATGTGTCCCTTCTTGCACACAAGAAAAGCAGTAGCTAGAGAAGTAACGCATATTACCATTCGCCCTCCTATTCCTCCACCGGTAGCTCAGGGTGACTGCCAACGCAGCTAAAGAGAGCAAGGAGGCAAGCATTTTTTTTTTAAAGATGTATTTATTTATTATGTATACAGTGTTCTGCCTGCATGTGTGCCTGCCTGCCAGAGGAGGGCACCAGATCTCATCATACATGTTTGGGAGCCACCATGTGGTTGCTGGGAATTGAACTCAGGACCTCTAGAAGAGCAGACAGTGCTCCTAACTGCTGAGCCACCTCTCCAGCCCTGATTTTTTTTTTTTAACAAGTTCCTTTGCCAAGAAACAAAACGGCTTCTTTAAGTTGACCTTTACAAGTAAAGCATGAGAAACACAACCTAAACCAACAGCAATAAAAAAACAGAACAACAAAAAATGATGTTCTCCTTGGAGCTGTAAGTTCTGCGCATGCACAGATCCAAATTTCAAACTTCATCAAACAGTAATGCGCAACATGGCAAACTCAGTTTTCGGAACTTATTTACAGCAGCTGTGCACGGTACTGCACATGGCGGGATACGGTACAAGTGTGAAGCCCGTCTGGTTTACACAAATTCCAGTCCAGCCCAGGTTACACAGCGACGCCCTGATGGGGAAAACAGTAACAAACTCATAATTACACAGTCTTGCTTTATAAACATCTAAAGTAGCGCAGCCCAGTGCAGCAGCCCGCACTGAGGAAGCAGGAAGACCACAAGCGCGAGACTGGCTGCACAGATCCTGCCTCGCAAACAACAGCAACAGCAAAAAGGAAAAAAACTAGTCTTACACGTTCTGGAAACACATAAAGGATTCTCTCACCCTTCTCTAAAGATATCTGAAGGAAAACTGAAAGCCGACATTCAGCAATAAAACTATGCTCCAATTCTAGAGAAAGGCCATTCTCCAGGCTCACCGACACAGGTGACGCATCAGAACTGGCCCTCCTAAGACTTGTACTGAATTTGGTTTTAACTTAATATATTAAAACTCACAACAAGCAAGGCTGGAGAGATGGCTCAGTAGTTAGGAGCACTGTTAGAGCACTTATATACATAAAATAAGTAAACAGACAAAATTTCACAACAAGCATGTCATTTTAATAACAGGAACTTTCAGTTATCTTAACAAAGAAGAAAGTTAATTTCCTAGGTAGAGTCTAGTGTACCCCAGGCTGCCCTCTAGCTTGCTCTGTAGACAAAATTACCTTAACCTCCAGCTCCTTGTGCCCACCTCCAGAGTGCTAAGATTACAACATTATATACATCACCCAGGTGTGGTGCTGGGGTTCGAACCCAGAGTTTCCTGCCTGCTAGGTAAACACACTCCTAGCCAGGAAGTATCTCCAGTTATCAAGAATTTCCTTTTTGATAACAAAAACTCTGAAGTAAGAGAAGGGGACCATGAGGAAAGGAGAGAAGGGCAATGGCGGACTGACATAATACATAACATACACCAGACTAATATTACATAACATACATGTATGGAAATGTCACAAATGGCAGAATAAAAGCCATTGTTTCATATAATTAATATATACCAGTGAAAATTTTAAACATGACTACAAGCTATTGAACTATATAACATGCCAGACTCTTGAATTGCACAACAGAACAGTATCTCTTCATTGATATGCTGTAGCTTCAGAACTCATTGTCTCTGACATATCTATCAAATTCAGGGCTGCAAAGTAGAACTAATTCGCTTTAGATTAAATTCTACAAAAGTATGTATGTCATCTCTTCACTTAAACAAATGTTTTTGATTGGGAAAAAAAACTTGCAAATAACTCAGAAAGAAAGCACTGTGCTCCTAAAAGCATTTCTGAGTGTGTAGTCACACGTGTCCAGGTGTGAAATGCTGCTCGCCATTTGTCTTTAATGCTTCTCTGAAATCAGAGGGTCTGTGGTGACTAACTGCATCAAGGCTAAAAGATCAACAACGTGGAAACAAAACTACAACAACAAAACAAAGACATGAAAAAAACATTTACTTCAGTTGCCTCAAGTCTACACAGGAAGAAAGTGGACTTTGAAAATAGTTCAATTTTTAGTAAAACTTCAGTATAATAATACTGAATTTCATTACTTAAGATAAGTTGCTACAAAATCATTTTTGAATTGCATTTTCTCCTTTCTGAAAGTTTTCTAACTCACTTTATTACCTCCTCATATAAGTTAAATCTTTTACATAGGACCTTATCATTTTACAGATGACCTAACACTGGACAAGTCTCACTGTTCAGCTTCATGTCACCATGTTACATGAGGGAAGACCAGCCTATTTTTCTTCCAAGATACAGTTCTGTTCGTTTTGTTGTGTTGTGACAAGGTCTCATGTAGCCCAGGTTGGCCTCAGCCTCCTTACAAAGCTGAGGGTAGCCTTTAATTCCTGATACTGCTGCCTCAGCCTCCCAAAAGCTAGGATTACAGGCATGCACTACTGTGCATTGGTCTGCTAAGGGTATTAGACAGCATAGCTTCCCTTTCTCTTCTGCTAACATCACTAACAACCTCTCCATATCTGATGACACGTCAAAACCAGGAGCTACACCAAGAGTAAGCCAGTCGATACACCTTGCCAGGAAAGGACATCTCTACATAGTCTTAACTTATGGGAATTATAGATGTGAATGTGTGGGGAAATGCTTCAGCGGGTAAGAGTGCTTGCCATGGAAACGCAAGAACAAGACTTTGAATCCCTATAACCCATATAAAAGCCAGGACTTAGCACAAAGGTCTGCAATCCTTGCAGCAGAACCAAGAGAATCCCCGGAAACCTGCACTTTAACCCGTGGAAACTGCAGCAGAAAAACAACAAAAAGAGTCCCTGTCTCAAGCCAGGACCTGTACCTAAGGCTGACCTCTGACCACAAGCATGCAGTGGTACATTCATGCCCACATAAACGCATACACATCACCTACTTCCTCACAGACACACACAGAGGGGAGCTGCTGGGGAAAAAGAAAACATGTTTTTGCCCTATAGAATATTCTCTATCCTGCCCTAAAACAATCCCATTAGAAATAAGCACACCCTTGGAGTTGGCATTATGAAGGCAGGTGGTCTTGCCCAAATCATGCCTACCATAAAAACAATGAGTTAGCTCTTAATTCTGAACTGAGTATAAAACTCTACGGGATTAGGCTTATGTATGCATTTGTCATCATGTCTAGAGTATGTCTACTTGCTCCTCCTAGTATATAATCTGTTGTCCTTCACATCATGAACTCTAGGGCACACAGCCATGGGCGCCCTCGCAGGCTTTGTACAGGTAGAGGGCCAAGCTGTAAACTGGCATTAACTGCTATTTGGCAATAAGTAGATTTAATTATATTTATCCTATCCCTGTAGCAGATTATTTGAACTGTTCTAACAGAACAAATGAGGATTACCACTAACTAGGCCATTTGGCCTTAGGTATTTGGGACCTGAGGAAAGCAGCGAGCTCCCTCCTGGTGGCATTTACGTGGTGGCTACCTACCAAGCGGCTGCAGAGCTCCCGTCGGTCCCCCTCCCACGTGGGGCTCACTTCATCTAACCCACCCAGAGTCAAAGAAAACATTTAGCAGCCCATATTTTCACCACCCTTTAATGGAAACTAGTCCAATAATTTACTAAACATTTAAAAACAAAACAAGAAGCCTGGTGGTGGTGTGCCTTTGTACCAGCACTAAGGAGGCAGAGGCAGGTGGATCTCTTTGAATTTGAGGCTAGCTTGGTCTACAGTGGAGTTTCAGGACAGGGGTACACACACAGAAACCTTGTCTCACAAAACAAAAACAAGAACCAAGCATGAGGGTACATGTCTGCAACTGAAACACCTTCAAGTGTGCAGTGTAAGGATCCAAAGTTCCAGATCAGCCTGGGCTACACAAGACTCCCATCTCAAAAATCCAAAAAGCATCAAATCTGAAAAGTCCTACCATGTGCAAGGCTCTAGATTCAGTCTGAAGTCCAACAAAAAATAAAAATAAATAACAAAGTACAGGAGCCATGTGTAGTGGCACACAATGGTAACCACAACATTCGGAAAGTGGAGACAGAAAGAACCTTGGCTGCATGAGAATTTGCCTCAAAACAAACAAAAACAATCTTAAAATAATGTTTCAACTAGCATGCTTGAGACCTGGGTTTGGTCCTCAGTAAAAGGGGAAAAGATAATATAATGTTTCAAATATAAGACTGACACAGAAGACACTGAATACCTTGATCATTAAAAAAATTCTTTATAGGGGCTGGAGAGATGGCTCAGTGGTTAAGAGCACTTTCTACTCTTGCAGAGGACCCAAGTTTGGCTCCTAGCATCCACGTGATTACTCAGACCAGCTCCAGGGGATCTAACACCTCTGAGAACCCCTGCATGGATCTGATACACACACTCAGGCACATATACATACATACACAAACATACATATAAATATACACATACACACATACATACATGCACACACATACATATAAGTATATACATACACACATACACATATACACACAAAAAAATAAGTAAATATTTTTAAAGTCCTATGTAGGCATGTTGACTTTAAGTCTAGAAATTCTATTTCTGAATTGTATTCATTTTTGAATACCTGAGGGTTATTCAAATTGATACTTACCAATTAATTAAGAAAATTAGAAAATTAATTAATTTTCTAAAGTGAAAAGCATTTTAGAAGACCAGCAAACTATGATTTTAAGCATAGTCTAAGTTTCAGAAATATTACAATTATATCCTGTTCCTGACTGCTTTGGGTAAGGCTGTGAATTCAGTATGGTACTGGAGCCTTAGCTGTCCTGGAACTCGCTTTGTAAACCAGGCTGGTGTCTAACTCACAGAGATCCACCTGCCTCTGCCTCCCAAGTGGCCAGCATGATCTCCATTCTTACCTGGGACTTCCACTCCTCCCCACAGCATCCTGTAGTTTCCTCGTTGTACGTCAGAGGCAGTTTGCTGTCTAGAGTAAGTGGCTCCATCCCCACAGTTTCCAGACCATCATCTGTCAGTCATCCCTACAGAGCATCGTCACAGCCAAGGTTCTTACACACGGTGCTTATCATCTGGAGAAAGGGTTCCTCCCACCCCTTATGGACTTGGTGGAAACAGAAGGAAATTAAAAGAGGCTGAATTTACACAGAGAAACAAACCCTGTCTCAAAAAACCAAACCAAAACAAACCAAAACAAAACAGAACAGAGGTCATACAAGTGCCCAGCTGCTAGTGAATCTGTAACCTGTGACCCCAGCATCTGACCACATGAGGACTAACTGAGAAGGACCTAGACTTCTAGGCCAGCCTGGGTTACATAAGACTCTGCCTCAAAAACATGAGGCAATTCTTCAACATCTACCTCAAAAAGCTTAGTTCGGAAAAAAAAAAAAAAAACCTGAGGTGAACAAAGGACAAGAAATACTCCATGGAGTCTGTCAAGGTGGCTACGCATCCAAGAGTACTCGTTGCCCGATCACCTGAATTAGACCCGGGACCCACACAGTAGGGGAGAGCAGAGTTCTGAAAGTTGTCCCCTGACCACCGCATGCATTGAACTTGTTTGAGTATGTCCACCCACATGCAAACGCACACACATGGATGAATACATAACGCAATAAAAATCTTAACAATTACATGGCATGATTTTCTTCTTCCTTATACATCAATGTGAAGTCAGAACACAGCACTCATGATACGCTCACAAAGTGGGAATCAATTTTCCTAATATGGCCAAGCCCTAAATATAGACACATTTTTGTTGTTGTTGCTCAAAATACACCAAATTTAACCTTACCCAGGGAGGGAGTGGACAAATAGGCAGAGAACTCAACAAACAATGACAGGGACCAGCCGGGCACAGTGGCACTTGCCTGTGATCCCAGCACTCAGGGACGCAGATACAGGTGGGATCTCTGTGAGTTTGAGGTCAGCCTGGTCTACAAAGTGAGTTCCAGGACAGCCAGGGCTACACAGAGAAACCCTGTCTCAAAAAACAAACAAAAACAAGCAAACAAACAAAAACAATGACAAAGACAAGCACCATACCATCTCCATCATCATTAAAATGGCTTTAAAGTCCTTGTAAGGGCTGCCAATGTGAAGACACCTGTATTGCACGTGCCTTTTTCTTTCTAGACCTTCTATCTTGATCTAGTCTGGGGGTCTAAGAAGAAATTACATATCCCGACTCCAAAACAATTCTACCATTCTGGGAAGTTATACAGCATCCCTAGTAGGCAGACAAATAAAAGGCACAGAATTCCCTACCCAAACCATCAGGTTCAGTTTGCCTAATGGAAATGAGACTGACTACATGATACATGGAATGAATACTAACTGATACACGGGATCCTTACAACTTACCTTCCAAACACTGCACACACAAGTGCTGTTCTATTTAATGTTTCACTATCACACACATGGAGCCAGGCAGCACATGTTTATTGTAATCTTAAACTATAATCAGTAACAGGAGGGTCAGGAGATGGAGGCCAGGCTGGGCTACGTAGTAAGACTGTTTTGAGGTACAAGATAAAAGAAAATCTTGTATAACTATAATAAGGATTTGTATGTGTTTTGAATGTATTTTTATGCAACACAGAAGATTAAATTTAATCAAGATTCATTTCAAACATGATGCCTGGTGTTTGTGATCCCACCAATTGAGGTGCAAAGGCAGGAAGATTGCCAAAGATTTAAGGCTAGCCTGGATTAGTGAGACCCTTGTCTTTTAAAAAAAATCATTTTTTAAAGTATTACTTTTAACTTTAAATGTTTACTCTGTACTGACTCTAGACTTCTTTAACCATAAACTGCTTTTGCAGACGTTCTGGACAAAAGCACCACCAGGATGCCAGAATCGGTATGGGCTGTTCAGTTCTTGCAAATGTTGAAAACTTAAAAGCAAACAAATGACTGTCTCAACATAAGAGCGCTGGGAGACAGTACAGGACCCAGGAAAGCATCTCTGGAAACGGACCACTCGAAAGCATAGTAGTGCAGGGATTTTAAAGACCGGATTGCAAGTCAACCGCTTACATCAAAATGCAAGACCAGCCACGTAAGAGCTGTGGATATTGAGCAAGCTTATTATTACATGCTAATTCAAAGGTATGTGTTCCGAAGATGAACTATTAACTATCTGCCGCAGCTTTGTTAAATTAGAACCTGAGACGTTTCATAAAAGCATTCCCTCCCTTTCACTCATCATGCGGCATCAGCCTTCTCTAACTGATGAGGAAATTACACACTTTTATTCACCCGCCGGCGAGCTTGTCATACACTGCAAGAAAGAAGCTGTTTTTCTCGTAGCTTCACCCTTTCCAACTTCAAAATACTGTCACATACTCGATAGGTTGGGCTGCCTGCAAAACGACCGCTTACAGGCTCTGGAGCACGGCAGAGATGCAGGTGACAATCTCCAGAGACCCTGAAGTGTACACAGGGGCCCCGAAGACGCTGCGACGCGGGAGCATATGGAGAGACTGTGAGGCACCTGGGGGAAGAGGGCAGAGGATGGCGTGGGGCTCGCACCCGGGAAGACCCGGAAAGGAGGGTCCCACCCAGGGAGAGCAGCGGAGAGGGGACAGGGCGGTTCGCGGCTCTGGGACCCTGAAAGAAGTGGAAAGCGGAGTCCCACCTGGAAGGACCCGAGGAGGAAGGGAGGGAGGACGGTGCTGGAGTCCCATACGGTGAGACCTGGAGAGAGGTGACAGAGAGGCGTGGGGTCCTACCCAGAAGGAGCTGGGCAGAGGGGACAGGGCGCCGGGCTCCATCCCGGGACGGCGTGGCGCGGGGTCCCGCCCGGGAGGAGGGGACGGGGCAGCGCGGCGCGGGGGTCCGGTGGCCTCGCAGCCCGCCTCGCGGCCTCCCCCCTGCCCGCTGGCGCTCACCTGAAGGCCGGCTCCTCCTTGGGCGGCGGGGCCTGGGCGGACGCCGCGCCGCCGCCCCTTTTGTTGAAGAGCTTCTGGAGCAGGGTCGGGGCCATGGCGCGCACGCGGCGGCCCCGGGCGGCCAGGCTCCGGGACCCGACGGCTCAGCGCGCAGCCCCCGGCGGCCGCGGCGGGGCCATGGCGAAGCGGAGGGGGGCGCGGCCGCCCGGAGGGGCGCGGGTGGGGGACCCGCTGCGGCGGACGCGAAGGTGCGGCGCCGCGCCCGCCGGCCGGTCATATGACGGAGCCGGCCCGCCCGGCTGACAGCTCGCTCCCGCGGGAGGAGGAGCACGGAGAGGGCTGCACGAGGGAGAGGGAGGAGCGCGGGGAGAAGTGGAGGGAGAGCGCGAGGGACGGGGAGGAGCACGAGGGCGGCGGGGAGGGGAGCACGGGGAGGGGGAGGGGTGCGAGGAGGATGGGGAAGCAGCGCCAGGGGGGCAGCACGCGGGACGGGGGAGGGGCGGGGGAAGGGGAGGAGCGAGGGGGGATGGGGAGAGGAACCTGTTGGGAGGAGTGATGGGGAGGAGTG
>CM053766.1:6883517-6985589 GCA_028658305.1 Pachyuromys duprasi | reverse complement strand
TCCCCAGTTTGCTAACAGTGAACAAATGGCCCACCAACATTTTTTAGACTTGATCAAAAGGGGAAAGTTAAGGCTGGAAACGTGGCTCCGTGGTTAGAAACACAAGCTGCTCTTCCAAAGCACTGGAGTTCTTGTCCCAGCAAGCGGGTCAGAAAGTGGGATTCCAGTTTGGAGGATCCTACTCCCTCTTCTGGCCTCTTAGGGCACTGCACCCAGATGCACAGATCTACACAAAACACACTCGTTCACCTATAGTTTAAAAAAGACCCACCCCCCAAGAGGACTTTTAGACTTTAAAAAGCAAACATCTTTCAACTCTAAGTAGTCAGAAGCAGGAGGAAGGGGCACAGCTCTGAGCTGCTCAAGGCACCGACTCCAGTGGTTGCTTCCTCCTTAGTCCCAGCTTTTAGCCCTGCCCTGCGGCTTTGTACATGGCTTTCAAGAGGAGGAGGGGTAAGAGAATATTGTGAACGCTTGGAGATGACAGAATAACAATGAAGTGGGGAGATGGGGCGTTGTGACAGGGCTGACTTCTATATGCTGATCTGTCAGTTCCTGGTTACTGTGTCAATAAGTGTCTGCTCTGTAAGCTGGTCTAGTTCAATTTCTGTTATATTATCATGGACACTATTAGTGACCTACTGGAATCTAGTACTTCTTCCTGAAGAGGCTAGAGGGAAAATATAAGAGGTTTCCTCCCCACTAATTGAGATATATTATTAATATTTAATATCTGGATATAATGCTACAACTACCTTTTTATTTTATTTTTCAAGACAAGGTTTCTCTGTGTAGCCTTGGCTTTCCTGGTTTCACTTTGTAGACCAGGTTGGCCTCGAACTCACAGAGGGGACTGTGACTCCCCAAGTGCTGGGATTACAGGTATGAACCACTGTGCTCTGCCCTGCTACAACTATCTTGACCAGAGCTTGCGGATGAAACCAGCCCAGGAGACAGCAAAGACAGAAGTATAATGCCATTATCAGGCCACAATCCTGCTGTTCTAAATGGATGTTTTCTATTAGAAGAGAAATCTTATCTGAATCCAAAATCTGTAAGAGAAGTTCATTTTTTAAAAATGTTTCTCTGTTGCTTGTTATATAATCAATAAACTTATATTTTTAACTCCTAGTATGCCAAGAAAAAATATTTACCCCCAGTGGTCCCATTCCAGTTTTTCTTTCTGGTGGGGATTTAACCTAGGACAAACCACACTCTCTCTCATATACATATATGGGGGGAGGTCTTTCCCATGACAGCCTTGAACTCAGAATGTAGATGAAACTGGCTTTGAATTCCTGATTCTCCTGCCTCCATATCCAAAGTATTAGGACTACAGGCATGTGCTGCGAACCTGGTTTACACAGTGCTGGGTTTGGTGTAAGCTAGACATGCTGAGCTGCATGCCCAGCCCAGTTTATCTGTTTATCCTTTCCTAGTATTTCAGAATGTTTCCTTCATCAGTTCTTCCTCCCTTCGCCACTGTGGAAAGGCAATGAAAAGTTCTCAGTTCCCATTAGTGATTAATAAAGGCTCTAATATAATGGCAAAGATAACCTCTCCAGATTACTTTTTTTTTTTTCCAGAGCTGAGGACCGAACCCAGAGCCTTGGACTTGCTAGGCAAGCACTCTACCACTGAGCTAAATCCCCAACCCCTCCAGATTACTTTTATATTCTTTTAAAGAACATTGCAGTACTTGGGCCATTCAGTAAGGGAAAGAAGGCTGATCTAATGGTAATGGTTTTTTTCACTGTCGAATCAACCTTGAAGGAGACTCCAAATTTTATATCCTTAGTAGGATATGATGACCCATACATCCGAGCATCCAAGGGGCCAAGGGAGGAGGATAGCTACAAATTTAAGGCTAACTTTGGCTACACAGTGAATTACAGAGAAACACACTGTCTCATAAACAGAACAAAAAATGCCAATCAAATTTTTCCATCTTATCTTTCATTTTTTGTAGAATAGTTAGGAATAATTGTTGTGGCATGTTGTACTAACCTCTGTGGACAGGCATGGTGGAACTTGTCTGTAATCCTATCACTCATGAAGGAGAAAAAGACAGAAAGATCTGAGACAAAGTCATCCTCAGCTGCAACTGGAGTTCAAGGCTAATCTAGTCTGTACCAGATGGGGTTCCCCATGCCCCTGCCTCTACCCCCAGATGCTGGCATTATGTAAGTGTCACCATGCCTGGTCCAGAACCTAGAAGCCTGGCAACTTGGGCTCAATCCTAGAATCCACAGAAAAGGTGGAAAGAGAAAAGCGACTCCATAAAGTTCTCAGACCTCCACGCACACACACACACAGCACAGATGCATTCAGCGTTTTATTAGCTATTCTCTGCAGGTTTTTTCCCTACCTTATTCTATCTCCTTTTACTTGCATGTGCTCTTTTGTTCCCCCAATTGTAAATTAAACTTCGCATTCTGGACTAAACATTCTGGACAAAGGCTCTACCACAGAGCTTCATTCTCAGCCCTTGATGGAGTTTTTGTTAGTTTGGCTTGGTTTGGGAGTGTTGTTGTTTGTTTGTTTTAAGGGGGCCCCATATTTTATAGATCAGCATGGTCTGCAATTCAACATTCACCCAGTTTAGACTCCGTAGTGCTGGGATCACAGGCCCGTGCCACCATTCTTGGCTTCACATACAGCTTCTTTTTAATTTAGAGATTGTTGCTGCTGCTGCTGCTGCTCCTGTTTGCTGATCATGGCAGCAAACAGCATCATATACCTGTAATCCCAGCTGAGGCACGAGAGTGTCTGGGAGTTGACCAGCCTGGATAAAGCTAGTGATACTCCCTCTCACGCAAGCAAACCAACAATAACCTTCTCTACGTGTGCTGCATGCTGGGGCCTGATCCAGAGCCTGGCACGTGTTGTCTACCACTGGGGTTACGACGACCAGCTTAAAACAGTATTTTGGCTTATTTATTTACTTACTTACATGTTATCTTCAAGATGCGATCTCACTAAATGGCTCAGCAAGACTCTAACTTCAGGTAGCTCTCAAACGCAGATTCTCCTGGTTTGCGCTACTTTACTTTAAAAATGCCTTTTCTTTTCCTTCTTGTCTTTTCTCTACTCTTCTCTAATGGACTGTAAACTCTTAGGAGAGTGTTAATAATTTCCTAGGTGCATGGCATAAAGCTAAACTGGTTGCTAAGGAAAGAAATGCTTGTTCGATACATGAATGAATGAAAGGCTTGATTCATAAACTGAAAAGGCACCGGGAGGGATCTGGGGACATGCCAGAAAAAGCCTCAAAGAATCCCAATCCCTAGAAAATGGATGGCAGATTGTGGTGCAGTGAAGCCATGCTGCAGGAATTTCCCCTGACCCCTCCAGGCCCACTCCGCCTGCAGAGTTCTGTGAATGAAAGGCTCTGGGCTGCTAGCTTTGAGGGCTGCTCTGTTTCTGGGCCTCAAAATGAGGCTGGGAAGAAGTCACTGAAAGACATGAGATGCTCCAGACCCGGAAACCCGAGGAGAATCTGGCCCTATCTTTCGAATGTTGGTTAGAGATGGTAAAGCTGCCCCTCCCCCTTCGAATTAGGACTACTGGCCCCAAAGCTCCCAGAGGACTCCTCTACCTCTGCCTGCTCCCTTCCTCCTCCCTCCCCTCTGCCCTTGACCCTGTCTTGCAATTCTATGATGTTCAACTACATCATCGCTCTATTGCTGTTTGTTTTTAATAGCACTGTAAGAAGCTCAGGACTCCCAGGGTGTCCTCCATCTCCCTTACGTCACCCCCTAGATGTCCAGCCCTGCGACCCATATTCTTCGGTTGTCCTTCCTTCCCCAGTCTCAAATCAGCATCTCTTTGCTCCTACAATGCCTTGTCTGTCAGACAAGTGATCCTTGCTCTCTCAGTCTGTGCTAGGAGGCCCTTTCCCAGCAAGCTTCCAGTCATTCTATATTGACTCTGCGGCTGGTCTCACTTAGTTCTCAGACTGTAACTGACATTTTTGCACACATACTTCTGATATACAGTCTCAGCCTAGACTACTACCAGGAAAGGCAAATCTCTATTAACTTGCTATTTATTTGACTTATCTATCTGAATATCTACCAAACATCTCTCCTCTTTTATTTATTTTTTTGAGTCTCACTGGGTATCCCAGTTGGGCTTTGTAGAAAAGGCTGGGCTTGAACTCACAGAGATCTGCCTGCCTCTGCCTCCCCAGTGCTGGGATTACAGCTGTGCACTACCTCACCCAGCTCCATCTCTCCTCTTTTTGAGTTTCCCCACCTAGCATGGTCTGGCCTTGACCTCACCTCTTTTCTGCATATCTCAAATTGATTAGACCCATCCTTAATTTACTTGTTTGTTTATTGTCTGTTTTGGGGACAGGGTGCCATGTAGCTCACCATGGCCTTTAACTCACCATGACCTTGAACTCCTGATTTTCCTCCTGCAACTCCTAAATGCTCTGATTATAAGTGTGAGCCACCATGCCAAGCCATGTGTTCATAACGTAGCACCTAATCTCTTCCCAGAGCTGCAGCTTTCTTTGCCTTCTTCGCTTCATCAGTGACAACATAGTCATGCTGGTGTTTCATGCCAAAGATCTCAGGATCAGTTTAGAGCCTTCCTGTGTCTTCCATATTCACCTGCCAACAAATTCTGGTGGCTCCGATTTCAAAATATACCCACTGGGCTGGGGTGTAGCTAAGTGCTACAGTGCATGCTTAGTACACACAAGGCCTTAGGTTCAGCCAATCACCAGCACCACCAGAAACCAAAAACCAAACCAATGAAACAAACAAAGACCTCTCAATCACAAGGTTCCCGTACCTGGCCATTTAGCCCATGGCTGCTGCCATTTGAACAGTCCCCTGCTATCTCTTATACCAACTGCTCTTCATGCCCCATTGCTTTGTTCTTTTTATGAGAGTACACTGCTCTTTTAAAATATGTGGGCCATGTGTGATAGGCCCTGAGTTCAGAACACCTCAGTGATTTCCTCTTTCCTTAGAGTGACTCAACACACTCAGGTTGTGCTCTCCAATTCCACTTTCATTGTCTCCCTGTATTCTCCCCTTTGCTTACTTGGACCCAGATCACAGACTTTCTTGCACTCTGTAGTATACAGCTTGCACTATGCTCTCAAGTGAGGACTTAATGTTCTGCGTGGGTTCCTTCCCTGACAGCAATGCTGCTCATTTCCTCCTCACAGAGTCCTTTTAAACCATCCTATTCAAAACTTCATTCCCTTAAACTTGGGATGGGGTCAAAGGCCTTTGTGGGTTTATCTCAGGCACAGCTTTATTAACAATAAAGAACTCAGGCTGCTTTCAACCTCCGGGCATGCCTCCTGGCTTAGCCATGCCAATGTCAGTATTACAGACATGTACTCCTACCATGCCTGGCTAAGCTTTATATTTTGATGACTGTTGCAGATTTCTTTAACTAAAAATGTGTGAGCATTTTCCCCATAGCCTGTCAACTGCAACTATTAGCTTTTTGGTTTGAGAAGGGGTTTTGTTGGTTTTGGTCTTTAGACAGGGTCTCACTATGTTGCCCAAGATGCCAAGAAACTTGCTATGTAGCCCATAGCAAATTGGCCTTGACTGTGTGGTCATCCTCCTGCCTCTGACTCCTGAGTGCTGGCTTACAGGCAGGTACCTTATACCTGCCTGAGGCTGAGGCTCTTAACTTGGATTTTTGGCAGAGTGTAGGGTTTTGTTGTATTTTTGTTTGTTTGGTTGGTTGGTTTTTGGTTTTTTGAGACAGGGTTTCTCGTGTAGCCTTGTGGCTGTCCTGGACTTGCTTTGTAGACCAGGCTGGCCTTGAGCTCACAGTGATCCACCTCTTCTACCTCCCTGGGTGCTGGAATTAAAGGTGCATTCCACCACACCGGGCTGCCAGAGTATAGTTTCAATTTTCATTTCTTATGAGCAAATTTGGATATCAGTTTAGTAGGTATTTGCGGAAATCCTTTTTATTTCCCTGCCCACTTGACTGGGGATGGTGGCTTCTCTTTTTTATTTGCAGATGCTCTTTGCACACAAGGAAGTAAGCATTTGGTCTGTGATATAGGCTGGGATGAACATTTTCTAGCATGTCATTAGTTTCTGGCTATATTGATGGTGGGCATCTGGTTTTAAATTATACTTATTTATTTACTGCGTGTATGTATTATGTATTATGTATGTATGTAGGTAGGTAGGTACTGCTACAACAGGAAAGTAGAGGAACTCTCCTTCTACCTGTGGGTGCCCAGGATTGAACACAGGTTGTCAGTTGGTGACAAGTGCCTTTACCTACTGAGTCATGCTACTAATGCAAAAAAAATTTTAATGTGAAAGTCCTATTTGTTAATATTTTATGTAGTTTGGTTCTGAATAGTCAGTTAACACTTTTAAAAGGCTTCTCCTAACTCTCTTTCTCTCTCTCATATACACATACACACACATATATAACTATGTATTTTTAGTCAAACTTTTAAAATCCTTTGTGCATTTTATCCTTCTGGAATGTATTCTGGTAAGGTATGGCACATACTTCCATTTTTTATTTGATATGGCTATTCATTTTCTGGATATTCTCTTTTCTCCACATATGTGAAACACTACCTAGGAGCTTCTTAGGGAGACTTTAAGTCGAGAATTTGTGGACTCCGTGGCAGAAACCTCAGGTATGTTAATGAGAACTGCAGATAAGTCGAACCTGTAGCATGCTGAAGGCCCACACCCTAAAACTGTGTATAATGTTTCCAAAGTGTAGCTGTACATAACATGGGCACATGAGTTTTGTATAATGAGTTCCATCACTCACACACATTCTCTCCAGTCAAAGGGTGCCAGGGACTATTATGTGGTTTCTGGTTGTTTGTCTTGCCAACTGACTCCAGCTACATTGGAGCAAGACCAGAACATTTGTCTCTTACTGAATTATGAGTAAAAAGAGTACAGACTTCAAGCATGTTATTGTGACTTCAGCATTCTGGGATTAATGAAGTTTTCTTAAGATAGTACAAATTTTCCCTAGCCACCAGCTGTGGAAGTGAGTCCGTGGTTGTGAGTGATAAGGACTCAGCGTTGGGAGTAGGAAATGACAGGCAATTACTCAAAAATTCTGAACTTTATATGTTAATTTATTTTTAGAAAACATCTTAGTCTGTAGCCAAAGCTGGCCTAAAACTCACTATGGAGCCCAGGCTGGCCTTGGACTTAAGCTAATTTTCTTGCCTCGAGCTCTTGGGTGATGACATTACAGGTATGCTCCACTACATATAATGAAGCATCAATCGCCAAGCAAAGAGGCAAAGTGCGGAACAGCATAACATATAGTGGAGGGGGGCAATACCTTCTAGTGTTCGTTTAGTGCTGCAGACTGAACCCTGAGCCTCATAGGTGCTAAACAAGCATCTACCACTGAGCTATGGGGCCAGCCCTATGCACCTACATCTTTGTTTGTATAATTCCACACCTCAAGAAAATGAAAATATTAATTTTCTCCAAGAGTCTAGAATTTGGTCGGTGGATACCTAGAAACCACACACACACACACATTCATCTTTTGTTTTACTTTGTGAGTGTAACTGTGTGCGTGCATGTTAGGGAGGTATGTGTTTGTAACTTTGGGTGTTGTTTTTCAGGCCATCCATCATTTTTTGGTTGTTTGTTTTATTTTTTTTTTTAAACAAGGTCTCACGACATGCTGTGGGAATGCTTTTAATCCCAGTACTCAGGAGCAGAGGCAGGCAGATCTCTGAGTTTGAGGCCAGCTTGAGCTATGCAGCAAAACCCTATCTCAGAAAACCTAAAAACAAAACAAAAAACCCACCTAATGAATGGCAGATGGCACACAGCAGAGGTCAGATGATGCTGGTTCAGTGAGAAAGCCTGGAGGATCCAGGGGCTCAGGCTTAGGAGACCTTGGCACTCATGAAGGTAAAGCCAAAGACAAGGAGTGGATCCCTGGCACCAAGCTGAGCCACTTAGTCAAGGACATGGCAGTGGTGGACATCTACCTTTTCTCCCTGCCCATCAAGGAATCAGAGGTTATTCACCTTTTTCTGGGCACACCGGTAAAGGATGAGGCTCTAAAGATCAGCCCAGCGCAGATGCAGACACGGGCTTGCCAGCGGACCAGGTTCAAGACATTTGTTGCTATTGGGGACTACGGCGGCCATGTTGGTCTTGGTGTTAAGTGCTCCAAGATAGTATCCATTGCCATCTGAGGGGCCATCATCTTGGCCAAGCCTTCCGTTGTTCCTCTGCGGAGAGGCTATTGAGGGAACAAGATTGGCAAGCCCTACACTGTCCCGTGCAAGTTGACAGACCACTGTGGCTCTGTCCTTGTATGTCTCATCCCTGCTCCCAGAGGCACTAGCCTTGTTTCTGCCCCCATGCCCATGATGATGGCCAGTATAGATATTGCTACATGTCACCACCCTGGGCAACTTTGTCAAGGACACCTTTGATGTCATCTCTAAGACCCACAGTTACTTGACCCCAACTTCTGGAAAAAGACTGTGTTTGCCAAGTCTCTTTATCAGGAGTTCACTGACCATCTTGTGAAAACTCACACCATAGTCTGTCTTCAGAGGACCCAGGCTCTAGCTGTGGCTGCCATGTAAGTGTTTTTATACATGAAAAATTAAAAAAAAAGAAAAGAAAAATTAAGTGAATTAAGTCTTTCAAAACAACAACAACAACAAAAGGTTAAGATCTATGATCTCTCATTGAGCTGGATGTCATAAAATTGACAGGGACCTATCCATCTATTTCTGTCTTTCTAGATCTAAGATTGAAGTGAGTGTCTCCATGCCTGGCTTCCTTTAAATAGGTTCTGGCGATTAAACCCAGGTCCTTGTGCTTGCCAGGCACCAAGCTTTCACTCCATCCTCTGAATATGTGACTTAGAAAAACCAAAATCAGGCCTTGGGATGTTTGGAGGGGGGGGCAGTGGGTAAAGTGGTTGTTGTGCTGGAGTTTGGATTCTCAGCACCCATGTTCAGCACTGTTCTGCATCCCCGCCTCTGAGAACATGGAGGCAGGCAAATCCCCGGGGTTTTCTGACCCGCTGTCTAGCCAAAATGGAGCAAGCTCCAGGTTCAGAGATACCCTGTACCTGAAAACAAGGCGGAAAATTATTAAGGAAGATATCCCCATGTCAGCCTCTCGACAAGCACCCACATGCTTGGGTGCACCCACATGGGCACATGCTTACATATGCCACACAAATGTATACCGAAGTAAATGACTCAGACCATTTAAAACTATGCAGAACACTGGTGCCATAGAGTAAGCATGTAATAAATTTCAGTAGTTATTTAAAATTTTAACAATAATATGTTTTACTTTCCATTGAAATGAAGATATCCTGAAAAAAAGTTTTAAATTATCCTTGAAATAATATTTTTTCTTTCTCTTTCTTTCTGTTGATGCTTTCTGAAACAGTGTTTCTCTGTGTCCTCTCTAGGTAGAGCAAGCTGGCCTCTTAACTCACAGAGATCCTCCTGCTTCCACCTCCCAAGTGCTTGGATTAAAGCCATGCACCAGAAATAACTTTTCTTAAAAACGTTTTGTGACACTTGTTATTGGTCGTTACTGTATGGTGCACATCTATTTAGTCCTCAAGTAACTGTGTAATAGAACCTTGTCATCCCACTTCACTGACTAGACTACTGAGGTTTAGAGAGGCTTAAAAAGTTGTGCAGTGTGATTCTAAAGCTGATGATCCATGTACTAGGAAGACAGAATCTAACCACCTTCACTCAGTGCACATGGTGATAGGGATGGAATCCAGGGTTTCACACGCGCTCTATAACTGGACTATACCCCCAGGCCAAATCTAACAGTCTTTAAAGGCTGATGGATTTGCACAAAAGAAGAAAAATCCACCAGAATAGTGGGTGGTGGTTTATATCTGGCCTCTCACACTCAATATGCAAAGGCAAAAAGATAAAGGGTTGCAAGCCAGCCAAATGTAGGTGTTGATGTCCTTCTGACACTAATACCAAATCTGTCTTATCTTTATGTATTTTGGTTTTGATCTGATACAACAAATTGAGTAGGCTTTTATACATTCATATTTTTATAACTGCAGGATGTGAATGGAAGCAAATAGAACATTTTCCCGTAGAAAGTGAAAATAACAACCAAATTTCTTCCTACTCATTTTGCAGACTGAGTGCTAATGTCAGTCTGTGTTATCAGAGGATTCTTTAACTGTGGCCAAAAACTGAAGTCAAGAGAAAGCAAGACCCTGGGGCTGCAGAGATAACACAGTGCTTGAGGGTGCGTGCTGCTCTTCCAGAGAACTCCAGTTCAATTCCCAGAAACACACTAGCAGTTCCCAAAGGCCCAACTCCAGATCCCAGAGAATCTGACACCACTGCCCCCCTCAGACATCTGCACTCATGTGCCATTACCTGTACATACACACACAATCGTAAAAACTGAAACAAGAAACAAAGCTGTGCAAGCCATAGGTCCTGGTGTCTCTGACACCTCTGCTATTCCAAGCAGAGGAGTTTAAGCAGAGAGGCAGGCTATTAGGTCTTATTCACTGACTTGTCTTCTGTGGACATGCTGAAGATTTAGTGTTTTCTCCCAGAAGCAACAGTAAGCCATTAAAGGATGTGCTCATTTATTTATTCATTCAGCTATATGGTCGAATGGGGATTACATTTAGAGTCTTTCATTTGCTAGGCAAGTGTTCTGCCAGATTGCAGAGCTTCATGGGCCAAAATAAAGAGCCTTCATGATTTATTGTAATACCAATTATACTGTTTAAATTTTAGAGGCTTGGGGAGAGTTGGTAGAGTGTTTGCTTTTCGTGTGCAAGGTCCTAGGTTCAATTCCCAGCGCCAGAAAAACAGAAAGAAAGAAAAAGAAAGATAGAATTACTTCAGGCTAATGCAATTATTTCCTCTTGGAAATCATGATGTGAGCAAGTCTATCCCTGGACTGTTTTTATCAAATAAGGATAAACAAACATTTTATTACTGAAAACATGGAAATTAATTTTAACTATCACTTCTGAGAAAAGAAAATAATCTCATTGTTCCTCAGAAAAGCATACACACAATGCTCCAAATGGGTAAAGTCAGCTTCTGGATGGTATCCATTTTGTATTCATTCCTTTGTCCCCCTCCCAATTACACCTTCCCTCCATCATCTCCTCCCATTACCCTCCTCCATTGATAGGGAAGGCCCTTCTCTCCTTCCTTCTGACCCTAGCTTATCAGGACTCATCAGGACTGTCTATATGTCTTCCTCTATGGTCTGGTGAGGCTGTTACCCCTCAGGAGGAGGTGATCAAAGAGCCAGCCACTGAGTTGGTATCAGAGGCAGCCCCTGTTCCCCTTACTAGGAAACCCACTTGAACACTGAGCTGCCATGGGCTACATCTGTGCAGGGGTTCTAGGTTATCTCCAACCTGGATGAAGAATCTTATGCCTGATGAGTTCACAGGCACAAACTCCAGGCTGCTGCTTTTATCTGGGCAGAGTTGACAGCGATAGAGGCTCTGCTGCCCTCTGGTGGCTCTTGCTGCCTTTCACTGATTCTCCGTCGCAGAAAACCTGCTCAGAGATTGCTCTCCTGCCCTGCCTCCTCTGCAGAACTGAGAGCTGGGATCTGGAGGGGGCAGTCTGCCAGTGTTTAGCTACCTGCGCACGAGGCCGACTTTTGGCACAATGTGGGCCCTTATCCACTTAAGTTTTCCCCCTTTTAGGTCCAGTTTTACAACCAGAGCCCGACAGTACACAAAGACCTGCAACTTCGTTTCTCATCTTGTTCTTTCTAACTTATTACCTTTGAGAGTGGCTGGGCATTTCAAAATTTGCCTGGCGTCCTGGTAGGGACCACGGTGATCCCTAGCCTATGCCCGTGTAAAGGCTCAGACTTATTTGTCTGTAACTTTAGGTTTCAATTTGGGGTTGTTTTCTTTTCTTTCCCTTATTTTATGACTCCTCTCCCTCCCTCATGTTCCCTTCCTCCTTCCTTCCCCACTTGCTCCTTTTCCCTTCCTTTCTCCTTCCCTCCTTCCTTTCCATTCCCTTTCTTCTTCCTCCTCCCAGTGTTGTGTCGTGGTTATTTAAGACTGTAGCCCAGTCTGGCTTTGCACTCACAATTTCACTTCCTCGGCCCTCCAAGAATTGGGATTACAGTGCTAATTTCAAATAGTCTCTTCCAAATGATTGGTAATTTGATCATTTGTCAGTTTATGAGAATCCCTCTTTTTTTGTTGTCATTTGTTTTGTTTTCCAAGACAGATTTTCTCTATGTAGCACTCATGTACCCAGCTCATCAACTGAACTCAGGCATCTGTTTCATGGTCTTCTACTGAGTTCAGAGCTCCTTCCTGCAAACTCCTTTGAGTGAGAGGGTTGTTTTCCCTTCTCTCCCCTGATGGTAGGGTCTTACTATATATTAGGGTGGCCTCAAGTTTCTGATTTTCTTACATTAGCCTCCTGAGTGCTGGGCTTACAGGTGTGTACCCCCACACCTGGCTTAAACACTTGAGTACTTAGGAATGTTGGGACCCTGGGAGCCTGGGAGCTTCTTGCTTTCTACATGAGCCAAAGTTTGCTCTCTGTTGCCTGCAGCCCAGATTGGTCTATTTAGGCCCTAGCATGCCTGGTCTCTGCTCTTAAATATATTTAGCTTATCTGTGAATGCTTGTAGGTTCCCAGAGATATGATGGCTGATATGGTCAATCAATCAGTTATCAATCTGTCTTCCCAGCTCTTGAAAAATGGCAAGGTGTCTTGTCTTTGCTTTCCTCCTACTGTTTTCTGTCATCCTTTTCTAGAACAGAAATGGGCATTTCTTGTTGATTTAGTTGGTCATACTATGTAGCTCTAGCTGGCCTGGAGCTCATTATTGTGGTGCAAGCCAGGGTCCCAACACTCATAGAGATCCACCTGCTTTTGACTCCTGAGTGCTGGGAGTGTGGGCATGAACTCTCAAGCCCTGTTGTATTTTCTTTCAAGAGAAAAAGCAACATGGATTTACAAAAGATGGAGTTGGAGCTAGGCAGTAGTGGAACACACCTTTGATTCAGTACTTTGGAGTAAGGAACAGGTGGATCTCTGAGTTTGAGGCCAGCCTGGTCTACAGAGAGGGTTTCAAGGAAGCCAGGGCTACATAGAGAAACCCTATCTTAAAAACAGAAACAAAAACAAAACCATGAAATCCTGAAGATCTTTGTTTTGTTTTTCAACTCTTACTATGCCAAAAAGTTTTTTTTTCACTTTTGAAAAATTGTCTTCTGCAACACCAAGGCCTGGAAGACGCCTCTTTCTCTTGAAGCAATGCACACAGAATGCTTAGCTGCTTGTGATAGAGTGATGTGCAAGGAGAACTGAAAAGGGCGGGGCGTGTTAGTGTTGTCTTGTGCTTGTGGAAGCTGACAGGATAAAATTAGAATGGTGATGGTCTCAGACAATGCTCCTCTCTGTCTAGGGGAAGCCAGGACCTCAGCTTAAGAGGCAGATCTTCTGCTCTGTTCCTTGCTGAGATGTCAGAGCCCAGACCACCTGTCCTTGGAAAGCAGATGTTGGCGGAGCCAGTGGTTTTCTCGAAGCTTATCTTTTCACTAGAGATCTGGTCTTGAATGATTTCAAAGGCTTGATTCTTAGGGTCAAAGAGTTGGCCTCAGAGGTCAAGAGAGCTTCCTGCTTTTCCAGAAGATCCTTCCAAAGTTTGGCTCCCAGTACCTACATAAGCAGGATGACAATTGCCGATGACTTCAGCACCACGGGAGCTGACACCCTCATCTGGCCCCTGTGGATACCTGAATTCACATGTACAAACTCACACTCAGACACATAATTTTTTGAAAATCTGATTTTCTCATTTGGTTTGGTTCTAATAATATGACAGTTTTATAAATAACTACTGAGTTACTGTCGGGGGTAAAAACAACCCTAGATATCATGAGAGTAACATTTGAACTAGGTTTTACGCCCAGAAACTTGTACAACAGAAGAATTGTCCCGTTCAGCTTTCTTCCTATAAAGATGAAGCAGCATTCTCAACACACCTTTGCCCCTTTCTTTCCATTTTCTTTCCCTCTCTTCCTTCTTGTTTTTCCTTTTGACAACAGTCTTTCTATGCATTCCAGGCTGGCCTCAAACTCTTTTCAAGCTAGTAGATCAGAATGACAATTGTGTGTGTGTGTGTTTAGGTATTGTTTGTACATGTTTGTCTGTGTGTGTGTGTGAATGTAGAGGCCAGAGTTTGACGTGAGCTGTCTTCCTCTGTAGTTCTCTATCTTGTTTGTTGAGACAGGGTCTCTTATCTAACTGGAGCTCATCACTTTAGCAAGGCTAGCCAATGAGCTCTAGGAATCATCTTCCTTAGACTGGACTCACAAGTGTGACCATCGTACCCAGCTTTTGTGTGGGTGATGGGGATCCAAATTCAGGTCCTCCTGCTTACTGAGTAAGACATGTGTCCAGACCCCAGGGCAATATTTTAATTAGTTTGTCATTGCAATATGTAAGACAAAGCATAAAGGAACAACCTTCTGCCCAGACAGGAGAGAGACCATTTTAGAGAAAGGCTTTAACTGTCCTAGTTACCTGTTTTAGTTACTTTTCTATTGCTGTGATGAAATACCACGAACAGACAACTAAGAAAAGAGTTGGGTTTATAGTTCCAGAGAGATAAGAGTTTGAGGCCAGTGTGTCTATATAATACAGACCCTGTCTCAAACAAACAGAACAACAATAAATTGCCTCTTGTAAAAACAAACAAAAAGATCAGCTTTGGGACTAGGGATGCAGCTTAGTTGGTAGAATGCTTAACTCTAATATGAAGGAGACTCCAGTATTGCATAAATCGAGCTTAATGGTCTGTGCTTACAACTCCAGCACTTGGGAGGGAGGCAGGGCTCCTGCAAGTTTGAGGCCAGTTTGCTCTACACTGTAAGTTCTACATGAATGGTCATAGTTACACAGCTCAAAACAAAGCAAAACCAAACAACAAATCAACTCTAGTGCTTAGTTCCATCTGCTGTATAATGTTACAGCCTGCTTCAAGATCAGAACAGGGTTTTTATAACTCTAAATTTTACATATCCTAAAACTAGCAGGAAGCAGGACGAATCTTCATATCACACGGATGATTGCAGTTATGTCTGCTCTGCTTTCCTTCCAAAAGGCACTCCTGGCTGTCGCTAGCCACACATTGCACCTGGCTCTGGAGACTGCTCTATGCATACTTCAGACTGAGACAGTTTCATGTGGACTGGGCGGCCCTGTAACTCCTGATACTCCCGATTATAGCTCAGACACCATACCATAGATGCTGGGTACCAATCTGGGCTTTTTTTTTTTTTTTCTTTTAAGATTAGGTCTCATTCTATAGTCCTGACTAACCTGGAACTGTCCATCTTCCCGTTTCTACCTCATAAGTGCTGAATATACAGGATAGTGCCACCTGGTTTGTCTTTAAAAAAAAGGTTAACCTTTTTTTTTTTTTTTGGAGAGAGAGAACACTTCTTATGTAGCCCACACTAACTTGAACTCTTAATCCCCCTGGCTTGGGATCCAACTTCTGCTATAACAGGCCTATGCCAAAGATACTCACTTTAAGTGTACTTTCTTATTTTTTGAAAAGGGTCTTACTTGCATAGCTCACACTGGCCTGCAACTTACGTGGAACCTCCCGCCTCTACCTCCTCAGCGCTGGGATAATTACACTCAGCTTTAAGATGTACATTTTACACTAAACCCATAGGAAAAAATAAGTAGACTATGATAGCATATGCAGTTTTAACAGAAGTCAAACGCGTCCTTTTCTGTGTTCTCAACATCAGAGCATTTGGAGCCTTTGTTCTAGACTGGGTCACTTATAATGTCATGGTCAATATGGTAACATCAGGACTGCTGTTATTGATAAGATGCCACAAGTTTATGTCAGGTATCCTGTTAAGTAATTAATGTCTTTAATCTCCAAAACGCCTTTCCGAGGTAGGCGGGCAGTTAACAACAAAACTCCAAAACTCTAAACGTATGTATGCGCGCGCCTGCGTGCATGCTGCGACATACACGTGGAGGTCGGATGGCAACTGGGTGATAACACTCCTTCCACCCTGTGGATTCCAGGGATCAAACTCAGGTCGTGAAGCACGGTTAAGTGCCGCTGAGCCATCTTGCCTGCTCCAAGTAGGCATTTTATAGACGAGTAAACTACGTTTTGGAGCAGTTACTGTCACAGCCGAGACTAGAATGATTTCTAGGTCCTCCACCCAGCGATGCCGCAATGACCGCGAAAGGGCGATCAGTATAAGAAACTCGGTCGTCACACCAGCCACTGAAGCGGCAGGGCATAAACGCCACGCTCAGGAACCGGAAGAGAAGGAGACGTCACTGGAAACCAGCGTGCAGCTTCCGGCCGCGCGCAGGAAGTGGCTCCTGCGCGTGTCGCCAGCTTTTCACGTAGCGGCACGGTAGCGTTTGCGCCCCTCTCGCACACGAGGTTCCCCCGTCCTGCTTCCCAGCGCCGGCAGAGAAGATGTCGCATCCATCCCCGGCAGCCAAGCCCGCCAACCCCAAGAACCCGCGGGTCTTCTTTGACGTAGACATCGGAGGGGAGCGAGGTGAGCGGTGCGAACGGCTCAGCCACTCCCGCCCTCGGGGCCTCCCCGCTGCGGCTCTTCTGCTCGGCCCGCCGGCCGTTAGGCGCTCGGGACCTGGGGTGGGGAGGGAGAAGGCAGCCTGGCTCCCACCCGGAGCAAGACCCGGCGTCCACGAGTCCAGACTGAACCCGCTCCCTTGTAGGCGATAGTAGTTCTTCCGTGGTTCCCCCGGAAGTTTCTGGAAATTTCTACGTGAGGAATTGTGGCGTCGCTTAACGTTTGTCTCTTTGTTTGGTCGCATTTCCTGCAACCTTTGCACCGCCACTTACTATAAAATAAAATGATTTGATGAGTGTGATGGATAGATCGGGGTGCTCGCTGGATATCTACGGGGCTAGTCACACCAAGTGCCACTTGGTCATGTCATTTACAAATTTAAGAGACTTATTTGCTTAGTGGCTTTTCCGCATTACTGATTATAGTAGCACTTGAGGGGGATGCGGTCATTTCTGCGGTTTGGCATAATGAAATTGAGCGCTATGGCTGTATGGTTGCCTTGATTCAGAGCCCAGAAGCCCTAGGCCAGCGCCTCTCAACCCGTGAGTCGAGACCCCTTGAGAGGTTTCGAACGACCCTTTCACAGAGTTGCTTTTCCTGCATATCAGATATTTACATTTAGGATTCGTAACAGCAAAATTACAAGTATGATGAGGGACTGTATTAAAGGGTCGCAGCATTAAGAGGGTTGAGAACTACTGTTAGAAGTCCTTGTGAATTGGATTGGGAACAACATGCCTTGTAACTGAATTGGACTTACTCTGAAACATGTTGCTGGACAAGTAAACTACGTTTTGGAGCAGTTACTCTCAGAGCCGATACTAGAATGATTTCTGGGTTCTCCACCCAGCGATGCCGCAACGACCGCGAAAGGGCGATCAGTATAAGAAACTCAATCACCACACCAACTGGGATGGGTACACACATTTACATGTGCATTCACTGTGTTTCGGAATCAAGGTTGTTGAGAGTAGAACCGTTTCAGTGGCTGCAATAGGCAGTTTCCATACAGGACAGAGAATGGCTAAATCCAAGAATGCCAGCCAATCCGACCTTTGCTGCACTGTTTGTCTTTTGTTGGTTACATGGCGATTAGAAATTCCGAGTATAGGGCCACTGAGAGCTAGCTCAGCAGGTAAGGTGCCTGCCACCAACCCTGACTGACAACCCTGATCAGTTGTCCCCTCATCTCCCCACTGCATGCCTCATTCCCACACAGAATGAATAAATATTTTTTAAAAGTCTGAACCAGGATTTTAAACCATTTGTACTCATGGCGTCTTTCCTATGCCGCTAATCACCTGGATACTGTAATTGATTATAATCTGTGTGATGTTTCAAATTTAGATATACAAAGCTTTCCTTAGACTAAATAGGAATATTTTAAAAAATAATAGTAAGATCTAACACTTCCATGGTTGGGCTTATATCCAAAGGAGATGAAGTCTGTATGCATACCTGTAGCGGTGCAGCATGTTCACAGTAGCCAACACACAGCACCAACCTAGTATCTATCAAAGCATGAGTACATACAATGTGCTGTATACACAGTAGATTATGACACTGCCTTTTAAAAGAGAAATCTATGACTTCGTGAATCTAGAGGATATTATGCGGAGTGAAGTAGGATCTCATTTTTGTGGAGTCTTCAAAAAGATGAACTTGGAGAAGGAGCATGATAGGTACCAGAGGCTGAGATTTCAGAGGATGCGTGATTTCCTTTAAAGAGAGGTAAGCTCTGAAGGTCTGTTAGACAACGTATGCTATTAAGAGAGTTCTGTTAACCAGTGGTTAGGTGGACTCCTTTTTCTTTGTCCATTTACTTTGCACACTAACAAGATTACCTTTTCTTTTCCTTCAGTTGGCCGAATTGTTTTAGAATTGTTTGCAGATATTGTTCCCAAAACTGCAGAAAATTTTCGTGCACTGTGTACAGGAGAAAAAGGCACTGGATCCACAACTGGGAAGCCGCTCCATTTTAAAGGATGCCCTTTCCACCGAAGTACGTACATGCGCTTCTCTGTCTGGATACCTTGGTGCAGGCGCCAGTCCTGCTTTCAGGAACACCTGCAGAACGTGAGGTTGGGGGAAAGGCCTCAGCTGAATTTCTTGAAGGCTACTTGGACACAGGTGATAGATTAGTGCTATAAAGGCTGGTGGTGAACAGTGGGATTGTGGGAGTAACTGAAGGTTATGGCTGAGAAATGGGCAACCCTGGCCTCACAAGTCTTCTGATTGTCCTCTTCAAAACATTTCATTGGGGAAAAAAAACACATGGAAGATAAATAAGCTGACCTTAGGTCATTTTACAGCCTGGGCAGAATTGTTTGAGAAAGATTTAACATTCAGTGTCTTGGGCCCACTGGTAATGTGTGATTAAGTATCATTTCATAGACTATTTGATCATTGTCCCAATGTCTTGAGGTTCAGTAGTCTTACATTTAGGAGCCACATGCCCTCATCATTTTATTTTTGAATCTAATAAAAGTAAACACCCAGTAAATATAAATGTTATAAACAGTATCAGTAATTTTTCTGTATTTCAGGTGATTTAATCTAAGGTATTATACTCTGATTTACAAAATTTTCTTAAAAATAGTATTTATTAAGAAAAATTAGTCCTAGGCAGGGGTGTTACACTCCTTTGATCCCAGCAGAGACAGGTGTATTTCTGAGTTTGAGACTAGCCTGGTCTACAAAGTGAATTCTAGGACAGCCAGGACTGTTACACAGAAAAACCCTGTTTTGAAAAAACAAAAAAGAAAAATGAACACTGATATTTTTATAAAGATGTTTTAAACTTGACTTATTTTTGTATTTAATAGAAGTATGCTAGCTCAGGAGGCAGAGGCAGGCAGATCTCTGAGTTCAAGGCCAGCCTGGTCTGCAGAGTTGAGTTCCAGAACAGCCAGTGCTACACAGAGAAACCCTGTCTCAACAAACAACCCCCTCCCCCCCATGCCAAAACAAAAGTACGCTAACAAAACTATATCTAGAAAACAGTTAACCTGGGGAGAGATGACTGAGCGGTTAAGTGTAGAGGACCCAGGTTGGGGTCGCAGTATCTATGTTTATTGGCTCATAGCCTTTTGTGACTATAATTTCAGGGACTCCAGGAGCTGGCCCCTGTAGGCACGGCACATACATGACATACTTTTTTTTTCTTTTTAAAGATTTATTTATTTATTGTGTTACACTGTTTTGCCTGCATGTACCAGCATACCAGAAGAGGGCAACAGATTTCATTATAGATGGTTTGAGCCACCGTGTGATTGCTGGAAATTGAACTCAGGACCTTTGGAAGAGCAGCCAGTGTTCTTAACCTCTGAGTCATCTCTCCAGCCCATTACATACATTTGCGTACTTACACATACACATAAATACTGCTAAAAAGAAAAGAAAATAGTGGTATTTATTTTTCACTTTTATCTGCACTTTATGCTGAATTTATTCCCATGCCAGAAGTTTTTGTTTCTTCTGGGATATCTTCTTTTGTGCATCCTCCTCTTTTGGCTTTGGAACAATTTGTTCCTTTTCAGTGAGTGTCATCTTAGTGTGGCAGGGAAGTCATGTCTGGGTTAATCTGGCTATGGATTCTGTGAGTTCGTGGGTGAATCTTAGGGGCCTTGTTCGCCCGGATATGTTCAGTGACTAGAGTATCTATATCTAAGCACTTAAGTTCAGCATTACTCTCTGCATTTTTCAGCGAGTGCAGCAAAAATGCAGCACTTGGCTAACAACTCTGAGTCCAGCCCCACTGTGTGGCCTGGGCGCACCTCCTAAAGCCGCCATTACACTGCCAGAATGGCATGCACTGCTTCTCTGCAGTGACTTCTTTCAGATACTTGGTGGCTTTCAGATATACATACCCGTGATGGCCTGGGCAGTTTTCTGGGTGTTCTTAAAAGGAAGATTTTGAACCCCTTGATTTGCATGCTTTCATAGGGTTTTCTGGGTCCAGAGAGTAGCGAACCATCTGTACAGGTCACCTTTGGCTGCTTACAGGAGGAGCAGCGTAGCTGTTAAAAATAGCAGTTGGCCAGAGCTGGTGCTGGGGAATGAAGTCACAAGGCTGACTATTTTTACAGATGTAACTGATACAAAACATTTTTTTAGTCTGGAATGTTGGAACATGTTAGACAGAGAATACTTTCATGATTTGTATAAATTTATATAAAAATATTTTGGGGGGTTGGGAGTCTGCTTGGACTTCTTGGGCAGAAATAAGAATTATCACAGGCTTTTCCGAGTTTGTTGCTAGGAGAAATATAAGTTCGGTAACTTAGGAGAGGGAGCGAGCCCAGGGAAGCTGCACCCAGGGAAGTGTGTATATTCTTTGTCTCTTGGCTAGCTGTGTATATTTATTACTGCAGTGTAGTCAAATGCTGAGTCCCATGGATCCACACTTCTCTGATTAGAGGGTGGGTGGTTTTGGAAACCTTTGAAAGGCTGTGCCAAACTATTGTCATTAAGTATACAAAAAAATCTGTTGCATGCAATCCTAGCATATGTGAGGCTCTAGGTTTGGTCCTCATTGTGTGTTCAACATTATTAGGGATTTTAATGTTTATTAGCAGGCATTTCTGAGCAGGTACATATTTTCAAGGAATAAAATGATACTCACTGTTGGACAAGATTACATTTTATAAAACATAAGTAGAGTTAGCATAGTGATGCAATCTAGGTCTGCCTTCAGTGTGTTGGTCACAGGTTTTTTTATTTTAACTTTATTTTTATTAATTAGTTTATTCATTTTGTATCCCAGCTGTAGCCCCCTCCCTGACCCCTTCCCAACGCTACCCACCCTCCCTCCCTCTTCTCCTATGCCCCTCTTGGTGACAGTTTTATACAGGGAGATACCTTTGATTTTGTGCAAGAATAATTTCTTGAGTTGGTGGGGAGTCATTAGTAAAATATATGTTGGAGTTACATTGTGAGAAGTCTTCTAGGTAGAGTGGAGATGGGATGGGGACGGGAGAAAAGCCAGCTACACTACTAAAGTTGTGCTTAGGAAGTTCTCTTTTATTATTTATTAGTATTGTTGAGATCACCTGTTTCAGTTACTAATACTCATTCCTTTTTTTTTTTTTTTGCAGTTATTAAGAAATTTATGATTCAGGGTGGAGACTTCTCAAATCATAATGGTACAGGTGGAGAAAGTATTTATGGTGAAAAATTTGAAGATGAAAATTTTCATTATAAGGTAAAGAAAAATTCTTGTTTTTGTTAATATAAAGATTATATAGTTGAAATACACTTGGATTAAGATACTAAAAAAAAAAAATCTTTGAATGTGGCCAGAATGCTGTCCTCCCTCCTTCTGGTGCTAGGCCCTCCTTCTGGTGCGAGGGCCTTTTATGCCTGACAAGCACTCTATTACTCAGCTAACCTTACTCCCATTTTCTGTTTTGAAACTGGGTCTAGCCTAGTTGCTCAGGTTAGCTTTAAAATCACTGTAGCTGAGAACACCCAGTCCTTTTTACTTACACTCCTTAGGAGCTGAGCTTATAAACCTTTGTCAGCTTGATATGGGTTTTACTTTTCTTATAAAAGAAATTATATTTATAAACAAGCTTTTCTAAGGTTGTGTGGTGCTGGGCGTGAGCTCAGGGTCTTTTGCAAGTTCTCTGCCACCCAAGCTATACACCAGTTCGCTGTTCATCTTTAATGTGGAAGGGATTTATCCAGTAACAGTTTTGCTTTCAGAGACAGGGTTTTACTGTGTAGTCCAGGGTGGTCTTGAATTTACCATCCTCCTGCATTTGCCTCCTGAGTGCTAGAATGACAGATAAACAATATCATACCTGGCCAGTATGCTATTTTGGCTAAAATACTGTACTTATTTCACTACAGTCAGTCTTTATATGCTTCAGTTAAGCCAGTGAGTTTTTAAGCTCCCGTATGGCAAAGTTGATCCCAGGAAAAATGTTGTCATTATTGTAAGGATGGTAACTTGTGCATCTTTATCCTTGAATTTGAAGAACAAAACCATCGCTAATATCCAGGATGTCAGGGGATTTCCCACCTAGCGGATATGGTTAATGTTCGGGGTGTATTGCACCATTCCCGTTTTAAGAACAGACATGTAAGTACAAAAGTAAAGTGATGTCTTTGGAAATGAGGCATATAAGCAAGGTAATAAGGATGACTTGCAGAGAGAATTTCTGTTGCTCACTTCTGTCATTGCACCAGAGAGCTTATAAGAAATGACTTATAATCTTACCTCATAGTCAAGATTAAAATACAAGGGACTGTGGAAGATAATAATACATAATATAACACATATAAGTGGTAAATTGATTGAATATATTTGTTTGTATGACTTTGATACAAGTTGAGTGTCCCTTATGAGATGCTCTGGGCTAGAAATATTTCAGAGTTATTTGGATTTTGAAATGTTTGCATAATTTTATAGGTTGAGCATCCTTTATCTGAAATCTGAAAGTTGTTGCTCAAAAGTTTCAGATTTTGTAACATGTCAGACCTTGGTATTCAGATTAGGAATGTTCAACCTCTGCATTGGAACTAGCTGTGTGGACCAAGCTGGCCTTGAACTCACAGAGATCACCAGTCTCTACCTTCTGAGTGCTGGGATTAAGAGCATGTGGGAATATACCCAGGTCATGTGATAGAAATATTTAGATAGTTCAAGTTAGTAGGAGAGGCAGTGAGGAGGTTTGAACACTTAGGCTAGACAAACTGAGCCTTCAGGTGGCTAATTTTTTGCTAGACCAGGTCTAAAATACAGATTTGAAAAGGAAAGTGGTCATAGCAATGGGGAAGAGGCAGTGGAAGGCCAAGGAAAGAATACCTGAGGCTTTTCTGACCACTACATTGAATAAAGGAAAGGATGCGAAAGGGAAAGAAGACTTGCCTGTGGCATTGTGCAGATTTGATGACCTTGATTTGGTGGGATTTAGGTTGATGGGATCAAGGTGTCTCCGGTAGGGGAGTAACCTGGGGGTTGAGAGTCTTATACTAGAGGTATGTGCTCAGAAAGCCTGAGCTTCGCATAGTAGAAAAGCAAAGAAACTGGCTTGTGCTTCAGCAGACTGATTGAAACTTGTTCTTTTGCATAGTCTGAGTCATTGATTTGCCTGAAGGAAAGCCATAGATTAGAATTATTTTCCAAGTTAGGGAAGTACTTATCTGAGTAATTTACCTAATTCAGTATTACATTACTGTTTTCAGTTTAGTGAAAAGGAAGAATCATAATGTAGGCCTATTTCTGAGTGTGAAAGACTGTACAGGGGTTCTTAGAAAAATAGTAGCCGTTACAAAAAGAGCAGAGTAACCTATTAGATTTCCTTGCTATGGCATCTTCATCTTTAAGATTGAAGTATAAGTGTCTCTTGTAGATAACCAGTTTTGTTCATTTAGGGTGTCTGTTAGTGCTATGAACACTGTCTCTGATTTTCTTAAAGTAAATCAGAAAAAAGTAATAAACATTTATAAGTGAAGTTGATGTAGAAGAGTAAAGTTTAGCAGTACACCCCATCTATTTTAGGTGAAGAGTCAATATAGGGAAATTCATACTAGGCCTCTAACTTTGCTTTTTTTATAATGATTTTTATCTCTGCAGCATGATCGGGAGGGTTTGCTGAGCATGGCAAATGCAGGCCCCAATACAAATGGTTCTCAGTTCTTTATCACAACAGTTCCAACTCCTCATCTGGATGGGAAACATGTGGTATTTGGTCAAGTAATTAAAGGACTAGGTGTGGCAAGGATGCTTGAAAATGTAGAAGTGAATGGCGAAAAACCTACCAAAGTAAGTAAAAAGTTACAGTGAAGTAAACACCAGCATAGTTACCCTGTCAAAGAGATGCAGGTTACAGGATCAGGTGGTTGTTGCCTAGAAAAGTAGGAAAGAAGTTAGGATGGTCTGAATTGGCCACTTTTTTTGGAAACTTTTTTTTTTCCATTTTTTTTTTATTAGTTACAGTTTATTCATTTTGTATCCCAGCTGTAGCCCCCTCCCCCTTTGAAACTTTTTAAAATCAATGGCTAAGAAGATTAGTTAAAGGAGGCTGGTTTTTGTTTTTGTTTTTGAGTTGTTGTTTTCCCCAAGAAATGTAGACCTGGCTTTCTTTGAATTGTCCAGTAGTCCTTTTGTCTCTGCTAATGCCCAACAAAGAGATTTTAGTCCTTATTTCAGCGTAAGTGTGATTTAACCAAAGTGATCTCTGTTAGGTTGCCTAAGTCTTCCCTTACCCATGAGACTTATGTCAGTAATTAAGTAGAAAGAAGACAGGGAGTACACTGCTGTCTCACTAGGAGTTTGGCATGATCTTGTGACTTTTCTTACTGTGTTTTCACACCCTGTACAAACTGCTCTATTGTGTCAGGTTGTATTGTATTCTAAATGCCCATGAGACAAAGTGGCTGTGAGACCCATAAGGCACCAAGACAGCTCAGGGGATTAGAAGCCCAGTCACTGCTGCAAGTATTCTGACCAGTTATACATGACAGCTTCATATACATGATGCCGTTCTCAACTCATCGTGTTCATAGTACTAACAGGGAATACTGTAAATAGTGACACTGTTGGAATGTACATAAAAGGAAGTTGCTGTAATTATAGCAGATGGATGCATTTCTGACATGAGTAGTAGTTTGTGTAACCTTGAGCTATGCAGCCTTTAAAGGTAGACGTTAAGATCTCAGATACTCACTTCAGTTTCACATTTTTACAGCTGTGTGTTATTGCAGAATGTGGAGAATTGAAAGAAGGGGATGACTGGGGAATATTCCCCAAAGATGGGTCTGGTGATAATCATCCAGATTTCCCCGAGGATGCAGATATAGATTTAAAAGATGTAAGTACTTCCAGATGAATAAACTTTAATTACTTAAGTTAATTAAAGTACTTAGTACTAGAAGGTTGGTCAGCCTGTCATAATGATAGAACCTTTGTGTTAAGTTACGTTATTTACTAACACCCAACATACTTGTAATCTTTTATACAGGTAGATAAAATTTTATTAATAGCTGAAGACTTAAAAAACATTGGAAATACTTTTTTCAAGTCTCAGAACTGGGAGATGGCTATTAAAAAATATGCGAAGGTTTTAAGGTAATAAAACATTTTTAATAAATTACTTTTTAGAATGTGTACACTGAATTATGAACTAAGTGCAGAGTTGCTCATATTTAGCAAGTTATTTGTGTAATAAACAGTTGTATTGAAAGAGTACCATTTTTAATCCTAGCACTGCAGAGGTAGTGGCAGGTAGATCTTTGATTTGGGGGAGGCCAGCCTGGTCTGCAGATCTAGCTCCAGGATAGCTCCAGGGCTACACCAACAATCCAACCCTGTCTCATCCTCATGACTGATTTTGGGAAAATTTCAAAATCTAGAAAAGTTGACATGGGACTCACGTTTTTACCCTTTTACTAGTTTTTATCTTTTTTTTTTTTTGTTAAAACTAAAAGGAATTTGTAGATACCATTATTTACTCCTAAGTGTACCAGCACTTAGTGTCCTCCAGAAAGAGCAAAGGCAACCTGAACCACCTATGTCCGGAGGCAGACAGCACCCTCTCAGTGAGGCAGCACTGGCGGTATCAAGTATGGAGCCTGTTTTATGTTGTCTCACCTTTCTGCTTTTCTTATTCAGAGTGCAAGCTTAAGGATCGGTAATACTGCTTTTCTCTTCCTGGTCACCACACCCATTCCCCCACCCTCAGATAGGGTTTTATATGTGGCTTTGGCTGGCCTGGGACTGGCTGTGTGGACAAGGTCTCAGACCCACAGATCTGTCTTATTCTGTATGTAACACCCCTCCACCCAAATCCAGACCTATTGGGATATAAAGCGTGAGTCATCGGTGCTGGCCCCTCTAGTGTCTGTCTTTTTTTTTTTTTTCCTTTTTAACTCATTATAAAATATTTATAATTTGTATGTGCCACAGCGTGTGAGTAGAGCTCAGAGGACAACTTGTGGGAGTTCTCTTTTTCTGCCACGTGGGTCCTGGGATTGATTATCTTTTACTTTTGAGGCGCCCTTTGGCTGTCATCCTCAGGGACATTGCCTCCCTCCTTTGGCTTGGAGCTTGCCAATTGGTCTAGACTGGCTGGGTGGTGAGCCTCCAGCAGCCCAGTTTCCAGCCTCAGAGCTGCTCCGCTTGTCTAGCGTGTGGAAATGAGGTTGGAGTGCGGGAGCTGCCAAACTCGGGGCCTCTTGCTTATTTACCGCCTGAGCTGTCTCCTGCAGCCCTTTCCTTTGTGGTGTCCCATTAAGTCAGTTATCTTATACATAATTGTTTCTTTAGGATCAAGAGCTTGCATATTTTGGAAAGAGGTATGGTAGGGTGATGTGGTGTATTTCCTAAGATAACACACCCTGTTTTGTATTTGGGCACTTGGTCAAGCATGTTAGATAAGCATGGTATCATTCTGATGTCCCTTTTCCCCTGTGTGAATAGAAAGTCAGTGATACTGTGACATTGTGTGTGGTAGTATCACTGAAGCACCTTTGTGAGATGACTACATTGACTGTTGGAGAGCTGTGGTTCTTGCGTTTTAACATTCATGTATAAGATGGCATTTCTCTGTAGGAGCCAGCCCCTCTTCCTCACTAAGCCATAGTAAATCTGGGTGTTTAAAACTCAGCTTATTTTTAATTGCATTAATTTATGTATACCAAGAGTGCTTGTGGAGGCCAGAGGACAACCTTTGGGAGTCTGTGCTCTTCCACCATGCGGGTTGCCATTGGCCAAACGGAGGTCATCAGTTTTGGCAGCAAGTGCTTTTCCCCACTGGAACATTGTATATTTTTGACAAGTTCCTCCCTGTTTTTTTGTTTGTTTGTTTTGTTTGCTTGTTTGTTTGAGATGCTGGGGGTTCCCAGGGTCCCTGGCATGTTAGATAAGCACTCTGAGCTACATTCCCAGCTTGAATGTTACAACAGTACCTTAGCACTTGCTCCTATAACTACTTTGCTTTTGTATCTAGAATAAGTAGTTTCTCTGAGTTGATTCCCTATGGAGAAAGGAAATGTTAGAAACTAAGGTCTAGGGACCAGATCCTCAGCTTAACTTCTAGGATCTTTTCAGGAAACAGTTAATACTACATGGATGACTAAATAGGTCAGTGAGTAAAAGCACTTACTTAATAAACCTGTGACCAACCCGGAATCCACAGTAAAAGGAAACTCTGACCACCCAGAGTTGTCCCCTGCCCTCTACATACACACCATGCTACCTGGCGCCCATACTCAAACACAGTATTTTGAAAAGTCCACACTTAGTTCTTAGCCTCTTTCCATTGAATTTAATTGTCTAGGAATACTGGTTCTCAACATAATTGCAAAATACATTATATGAACCTGAGTTGGACATAATTAGATATGGGAGCTAATATTAGTTGTTAACTTTGGGGAAAAGTTGATGTAAAAATATCCTCTAGAAAAATAGGGCTAGGAATGTAGTTGAGTGACAGGAAGGTGTGCCTAGCAGGCTCTGGGTTTAATTTCTTGCATCTGAAGAAAAAGCAACATCAAAAAATTGTGATCATAAAGGTATTAGATGGACCGCAGTGTGGAGTTGACCTGTTTTCTTTTATTATGTTTTTCAGGTACATGGATAGTTCAAAGGTTGTCATTGAGAAAGCAGATCTATCCAGACTGCAACCTATAGCTTTAAGTTGTGTGCTGAATATTGGTGCTTGTAAACTGAAGATGTCAGATTGGCAGGGAGCAATTGACAGTTGTTCGGAGGTAAGTCTGTGTGATGTTGATTGGAAGGAGTGGGATTTAGACTTACAAATTAGAAAAGAGCAATAGTCCTTAATGTGTGTAATTGCCTAGGACCTAATGAAGCTTGACAAAATGTGACTTAAGTCTTCTTGTTCCCAGATATTTTGGCATGTCAGTTCTTTTGATAATCTGTTAATTTTGCTTTTAATACTGTCATCTAATATGTACTAACTATTTTATTTCTCAAAGCATATTTATCTGCTTATTTATGTTTATGAGCTAGGCATATATGAACACAAAACCAAGAATGATTATAAGTATGAGTGTGGTGACCTAGACCTGTAATCTCAGCACTGTGGAGGTAGAGGTAGGAAGATCAGAAACTCATAGCCATCCTTTGTTAGGTGAGAGAGACCCTGTCTCAGAAGCAGGGTTTTGTACTTTGCTTTACAGCTGAGGTATATCCTAAGCATAGGTTTGACTCTTTTGAAACAGGGTCTTACTATATACTTTAGGTTGACCTCACCCTAGGTCTTCTTGCCTGTCCTTTCAAGTGTCGGGATCAGGCATGTTACCACCATGCTGGGCTTGGTGTATTTTCACTTTACACTTAATTTTGTGTCCATGTGCCACAGTGAGTATGCAGGAGTCAGAAGACAACATTTGTTGAGTCTGTTCTTTCCTTCCACCTTATGTTGGTTTCAGAGACTGAGCCACGGTTTAGGCTTTCATGGCAAGTGCCTTTACCCCTGAGCTGTGTCGCTGGCTACTTTTATTTTTTTAAATCCTAGATCCTGATAGAATCCAGTGGGCAGTTTCTATTTGGTGTTAAGACTAGTTACTATTAGAGCAAACAGAAAGATGTTTTGTTCTAATAAAGGCCATCCATGTACACTGAGTGGTAATTTGAAAAAGTTTCCAGACTAAGTGGTTTTTTTTACATTAAACTTAGAGCATGCACCTGTGCTCAGTAAGACCGGGTTGTGCAGCTTAGTGGCACGGTAGTACTTGTGTAGTGTTTACAAGGCTGCCCTTCAGTCCCAGCCCTCCCATCACCCCTTGCTTAAGTAGATGGAATGAATAACAAGAATTGTATACACGTATGTTTAGAAGGGAAAGTGCATAGAGGAAAGTTTGCAAAAGAGAAGGTCCACTCTGCATCTTCTGTAAAGTAGAATTGTCCATCTTAAGAAAAAATTTCTCAGTGTTGGCTCTTTTAAGAGGTATTATGCAAACAATATAGCTTAAAAATGTCTCAGGGGAGAGACCTATTAAAAGCTGTTGATGCTCAGAATATAATTGCCCCCCATGTCCCTGGGTTCTCAAGATTGTCCAACCACAGGTTGAATATTATTCTGTGATAAACATGTAGACTCTACTTTCATCATTACCTATAAACAAAGCTGGACAAATATTTACATGGCATTCAGGTGACTTGTGTATCTGTGGAGTTTGGTTTTCAGGAGGTGGTGGACTGTCCTTGACTCAGTGACAAAGTTATCAAAACATAACTGTATTTAAACTTCAATAAAATGTTTTTGTTTGTTTGTTTTTTCCTTGAATAGTCTGGGTCCACTTGGGCTAGAAACCAGTGCTGAGAGAAGCACTCTGGAGACAAGACCACTCGGCACTCCTACCTTGTGCCGGTAGAGCACAGGTGCTCTAGCTCCAGTGAGTTGGAGCCAGTTGATAACTCTTTGGATACAAAGACTGATGTTATAACTTTTTCATAGGCTCTTGAAATGGACCCGTCAAATACCAAAGCACTATACCGCAAAGCACAAGGATGGCAAGGATTAAAAGAATATGATCAAGCATTGGTAAATTCTCTTCTCATTGTTTTATAATAGTCACATTAAAAGTTTTAATGTCTAATGTTTCTTAAATTCTCTTCTCCATTATAGGCTGATCTTAAGAAGGCGCAGGAGATAGCCCCAGGAGATAAAGGTAAATTGGCAGGTTTTGTAATGAAGCTTCATTTTGTTTTTCAAAAGTGGATCCCCAGGAGCTGGAGAAATGTCTCAGTGGTTAAGAGCATTGTTCTTCCAGAGGTCCTGAGTTCAATTCCCAGCAACCACATAGTGGCTGACAACCATCTATACTGGAATCCAATGCTCTCTTGTGCAACTGTACATACAGATAGAACACTCATACACATAAAATAAATAAAATCTTTAAAAAAAAATGGTTCCTCATGAGCCAATGTATACTTAACCTTGACATTTTTATTTGTTTAGATATTGCAGAGTGCCTCTTACTGGGCCAGGCAGTGATTATATAGTAAAATAGACAAGAACTCAAGGTGGCAGTCCTATGCAGAGCTTTCATTCTTACTCTGCTCAAGAATGTACTAGCTTTTTAATAGGCCTTCATACTGCTTCTGCGACCCTTCCTGCTGTGATGCAGGTTCTATTACATCAGTGCTAAGGTCATAGTGCTAAGGTCATAGTAAGAAAGTATTGATTGCAGTTTTAAAGTTTGGGACATTCCTTTTCTAAGCTGAATGTGGCTGTGACCAAACACTGCATGTATTGGGTATGTTGCAGAGTAGCTATAATAGAAAGAACTCACCCCGAAGTAAAGCAGATGAAGAATGACAATAGGCCTAAATATTACTGGTAAAAACCACAACTATGCCAGGGGAGAGTTAAGTGTTACTACTGCAGTTTTTTGTTGTTTTCCCAATTTTTTAGATGCTTTGAGAATTAATTGATTGCTTTTTTTCCCCCCCAGCTATCCAGGCAGAAATGCTTAAGGTCAAACAAATGATAAAGGCACAGAAAGATAAAGAGAAGGCTGTGTATGCAAAAATGTTTGCTTAATAAGGATTCGACTTTGCTTAAATATGCATTGATTATATAAAAAATAATGTAAGTTACTGTCTGATCCTTGATGTTTCCCTTGATTCTTTGTCATTGTTTTGTCATAGAATTGTTGACATAGATTCCTTCTTAATAAAGTGTTACAAAATATAGTGAATCTCGTTTTAAAAGTGCATTTTCACCAAGAGTGGTATCTGGCCAATGTTTAAACTGTAAATTTAAAGTCTCATTAAGTTGTATGCGTTGTGGACTACCTTGCCCAGTAGTTCTCAACCTGTGGGTCCGTTGGTTTGTAACAGTGTCAAAATTATAGTTATGGCGTAGCAACAAAAATTTTATGGTTGGGGTTCACCACAACATGGGGAACTGTACTAAAGGGTTGCGAAGGTTGAAAACTACTGATCTTACCTTGTCACAATTATGTGTGTACCCAGTGGGCATGGCTATGTTTCAATAAAACTTCGTTAAGTGTTGAGCTCTGGATGTCCTTTCTGGTCTAGAACACACATTTGTTTTTATACTTGAAGGCTCTAAGTTTTACAAAACAAATTTATTGTAGAAGCCCAATAGTACACTTTTCTGCTGCTACTGGAAGGACTTGAGAGGTAAATAGATGCACCATCATTTATTTATAAATTTTATTTATGAGAAATAGTTCATGATTTTATGGGACAACTTTAGATATAAAGTATTTTACTTCAATAATGTTTGAAGGACACTTGTTCAGAAGTTATCTAAACATTTAAGAGTTAGTTTGGCATACATTTACAGTTTAATAGAAACTGGCTATCAAATGTGCCAGTAAATGAAGGCGCTTAAGTGTTTTACATGCCATTGTAAGCAGGTCCTCCTCCACCTTCTGGCACCACCCAGTTAATATTCTGACTTGGATCTTTGATATCACATGTTTTACAATGCACACAGTTCTGAGCATTTATCTGTAATCGAAATCCATCACCTTGTTCCAAAGGAACAAATTCATAAACTCCTGTAAAATAAAAAAATAATTAGGTATGTACCAAAAGGGCAAATAATTCAAAAGTGAATGGAAATTAAAATCACTGACCTATGGAAATCTTCGAGGCTTTCATGTTTACCCCCGAGACTGTCTTATTTTGGTGTATGTTGCTGCTATTAGTATAAACTAAACACATAGTAGACATTCAACAGAATTGTTTGGGTTAGTCTAACAAGAGTTTAACAAATTAGCTTCAGTACACTGTAACGTACAAAAATCAAGTGTTAGATTATCTATCTATCATCTATCTAATTTATACGATATTCTGCCTGTATACCAGAAGAGAGCACCGGATCTAACTACGGTTATGAGCCACCATGTGGTTGTTGGGAATTGAATTCAGGACCTTTGGAAAAATAGCCAGTGTTTTTAACTTCTGAGCATCTCTCCAGCCCCCAAGTGTTATTCTTGAACAGTTTTATTTACCTTCTAGTCATTTCACTTGAGTATACAGTAATCTTCATATATCTGAGTATTCTTTATTCTACGGTACTATTTATGCCTACTCGTTAATTTTAGCTGAAAATGCTCTTAGGACTTAAGGGATTCAGTACTTAGGATGAAGTTAAAAGTTTATTGTGTCGGTCATTGAACTCAATGTGGCCATAATGTGCTTACATGCACATACAAACCATTTCAGAAACAACTTTTTAAAAGACCCAAGAACAGGTATTTGTTTTCTCTAGTCCTTTTGTCTGAGGGTAGACATGAAAGCTGTTTGGAGATAGGTCATCCAAACTAGGCTTAACCAAAATCTATTTTATCATTGTTCCTCAGGACATTCAGGAAATTAGCTTCATTAACATGCTGAACATAAAAGTATGGCTTTTTGTTGTTCCTTTTTTTTTAATGGTCTTTAATGATCATTTTACAATGGAAAGGGAACATCTTAAACTGGAAATCTGTTAATGTTCAGGAACACAAATCATTACTGACCTGCAGGGCAGAATCGCTGCTCAGGCCCATCATATATAGACAGATTTCTGTTGACAGGGACGCTGTCATCCTTTAAGGTTAAATGTGCTGGCTGATCATGTTCATGATTAGTACCACTCAGTGCCACAGATGATAAGAGGTCAAAACTGATCTGTCCATCAGGTTTTGGATACTCAATAGGTGTACAGTCCTTGGCTGGTTTGAGCTGATCAGAGTCTGAACCTTAAGCAATTTTGAGGAAGATGTTTAATAAAGTAACAATTTTCCAGAATATCTTTTTTTGTTTGTGCTGGTAATTCAGGCAGATGAGGGCCCATGCATGCTGATACTCTTGCCATTGAACTTCTCTCTCAGTCCCTCAGTCTTGTTATTACTCCATACTGGACTTGAACTTAACTTTCTTCTTGCCTTTACCTCCCCATTTCTGGTCTGTCTCAAAATACCATCCCCCCAAAGGAAAAACACCCACATCCAAACAGAATCATATTTACGTGTCTCTGACGAGCAAGTTTAGATTGTTAAGTGGGTAGAGATGGAGTTAAGTGAGAGTGCTTGCAGCCAAGCAGCCTGAGGTGCCCCTAACACTAGAATACACTACAAGGTAATGGTTTCAACTGGTGAGCACACACATACAACATCCACAATGGCATGAAGTATATTTGAATTACCTTTATGTTTGAGAGTCCACGGTTCCATTCCTCTCAATATCCAGTAAAATATTCCAGTATAAATCATCCCTCCATATACTCCCAGTATTCCATGGCAGGACGGCCTTATATTCCTAACAGCATATAGCTCTTTCCATACCCAAGACTGCTTCAAATTGTCCTCATACTCAGTTACATGGAGTCCTTTTATAAAAAGTAATACATAGTAAATGAAACAGACGGTGGGTCTTAGTTCTTAAAATCATGGTCAGAGTCACATAAATGCTGGTAGCTTCCAACAGGAAAGACTGGAAGTGTGGAAGTGAAAAGCATCTGATCTGCCTTTGGGTGCCACTGAGGCTTTTGCATGTTAGGCAAGTACATGGGGCTATAATGCTAGACTTTAATTTTCACACTGGAAGTATAAAAATTTGGAAAGGGAAGCTTCACACAAGTTAGGCTATTTACAATTACATAAATACATTTTTTAAATACAAAAGTCATCATTGAAACATCTAAGTGGAATTATGTTACTGCAAGAATATCTTTTGAAGTCCGAATGGACTCATCCCTAGTACCTGACTGCGACTTTTTAATATTATGGTTACAGACATAATTGGGGTCTTCTAGAATAGGGTGGGTCCCGATTCTATTAGACGTCTACTACAAGAGAGATCACAGTGGAAAAAAGGGCAGAGAACATTTAAGGAATGCATAAATAAGTCAGGACAGGGAAAATAAATCTTAGAGCACAGTCCTGTTAACACCTTGATGTTGAACTTCCTGCTGGCAGAACTTGTAAAGAAAAACCTGTCATCTAGTTGGTTACAGCACAACTAGGAAACCCACCTTTTGGGGTACAAATGTTAGGGATTGATCCAGCTCTTCATGAGCACTGGGCAAGTTGCTCTATGTAGTATAGTGCATTTAAGGAACAACTGATTCTTAACGGACTTACACAAACTAATAGTTTTATGTTAAAGTTTTCAAGGGATTTTATTTCTTGATAAGTTGTTCCACTGTTATCTGGTACTATGTATACATGGTACAGCTACAATATGACTGATGGTTCCATTAGGAACAGTACTCGATGAAAAATTGAGGGAACATTCTACCTAACATTTACATTCCATCTTGCGTAGGCCTGCCTTGTCTAAAGTATCTTCCTGGCTTTTATTGGTTTTCTTACCTCTTACCAAGCCCATGTGCTAGACTTTCATGCTTAGGTGCTTGAAGGCATAACCAAGTTGACACAGCGGAGTCATGTGATTCGGGGCTCAGTTTGCCATTTTCAATGCTGTCCTATTTCTAGCCCATAGATACTCGGCTAGAAATTTGACACCTTTTTGAGTCATTCTACATGCAGTACCATTAAATTTAAAAGGGGACATCACTGGTACTATACTTTGGATGTGGATGACAATGTTTAAATTTCAGATTATTAGGAGTTAATATAGGAGGAGTTTCTCACCTGCTGTATTTGACTGGAGAGTTTCACTAGTTAGCTGATTAAAAATTGATTCTGCTGCCAAGCTTCCACTTTTCATTGCCGTGTGGGTCCCTTTGATCTTGGGAACATTCATGAAACCAGGACTACAACCAATTAGTAAGCCACCAGGAAAAGTGAGTTTTGGTATAGACTGAAAAGAAGATTCAGAATACATTTGTTAGCTCGAATGAGGCAAAGCAGACAAAAAATACTGCAAACCTATAGGGAAAAGAAGAATAAACACACGAAAAGGAGTGCAACAAGAGAACACAGCTAGGGCAGTTTGGGATTGTAGTATGGCCAATTTTTTATTTTTTTATTTTTTCCTTTTCCTCATCCCTTGCCTCTGTGGGACAGAATTATCACAACATATTTAAAACAACATGCTCTTATTTATGTGTATCTGTGTCACAGTTAGAACATTGTCTTATTCGTGTGGCAAATTGTAACTTACATGTATTTTGGGAAAGATTCATGTATCTTATTCATCTGACATGTAGGGGGGTAGAGAACTATGCTCTAATGCATTACAATGGCTAGGTGCTACTCTAAACAAATCTTATTGGCTAACAAATAACTTTCAATTTCTGATAAAACAACCAGTGTAATAAAGGTATCGATATTTTCAGTTTAGCTAATAAAAGTATATTGTCTAAGGAGTAGGAACTGAAATGAGGACTGCATGGGAACATCATACTCTAGTTTGAAAAGGAAGTAAGCCAATGCAGGGTTGGTCTTTCTTAATTTGCAGTTTTTCTTTGTTAAAAGCTTTCTAAGTTCAGTCATAGACAGGCCTTTGTTGAGAGGGTGATGGAGCGGTAAAAATTTGATGGTTAAGACTTAAAAGAGTTGCCATCAGCTGCAAAAGAGACATGGGAAAGGCTTTGTGGCCACAGTTTCCACCAGCGGTAGAATTTTAAAGCAAGAAGCAAAACCTGAGGGCAGAAGGAATCAGAGGAGCATACCTAGGTAGGTGGCTGGGGTGGTTCAGTGGGTGAGGCTTCCTGTCATGCTTTACGACTTGAGTTTAATCCTCAGAATCCAAACAGTGGAAGGAGAAAAACAACTCCCTCAAGCTGTCCTCTGACCTTATGCATGTACACCCATGTTACTTTTTTTTTTTTTTTTTTTGGCTTTTTAAGACAGGGTTTCTCTGTGTAGCTCTGGTTGTCCTGGACTTACTTCTATAGACCAGTCTGGCTTTACACTCATGTAGATCTGCTTGCCTCTGCCTCTGGAGCGCTGTGATTAAAGGTGTGCGCCACCGTGCTCCAAATTCAATTTTTAAAACAGTCTGAGAATCTAGACTATGAGAGGCAGAAGTGATCACGTTTTAAGCATGATCCTGAAGTTCAGAGAAGTTATCTTGTTCCAGATCATTTTGTCTAACCTTTACAGCTGTTTTTCTGATTGTCTTCATCTGTTTGATATTACTAACAGCTTTGATCATGGTCATTTAGGCCTTATTTCATTGTTTAATACATATTCAATAAATTGTGTAGTAACACAGAATAACCAGTGGTTATTCTAATAGAGGCTACCTGGAAGACTTAGTTGGGATAAATTATTTTTTAGTTTCCTGGTATAAGTAAAGGAATAAAGGGAAAAAGCATGAATTACACAATTTTTGGTTTCTAGTAAAAGTAAAAGGCCCATGAATATATCTCTAGCAATCTATATGTTGGTCTCAGTATGAACTTGTCTGGCCTCAGCCTCAAGAAATCTACCTCCCTCTGCCAACCAAATGCTGAGGTTAAAGGCATCCCCACCATACCAATGAAATCAGTACATTCTTTTTTTTTTCACTTTTGTGTGTATGAGTGTTTTACTGTTGTCTGTGCACAATGTGTGGGCCTGGTGTCTGAGGAGGTCTAAAGAAGGTGTGAGGTGCCCTGAACTGGAGTGGTGGACATTGTTGAGCTGTCATGTGGGTCCTGCGAATTGAACCTGGGTCCTGCATGAACAAGTGCTTTTGACCACTGGACCATCCTCCAACTCTCAATATATTGAAACTAAATTTATGGTGTAATTTGGTTACTGTGTTTATGCATAATTTTGTAAACAGTATTTTGTTAGACTTAAGTTTTCACCTTATGAAATAATCATTTGGTCTTAACTTGTTATTGAATTTACTAAGGACAAATTCAGGTTAAGTGCTGGCAGCTACCTGAAGGCCGCCCTCACTGAGTGCTGGCAGCTACCTGAAGGCCGCCCTCACTGAGTGCTGGCAGCTCCCTGAAGGCCGCCCTCACTGAGTGCTGGCAGCTACCTGAAGGCCACCCTCATTGAGTGCGCGGGCTCCGTAGGCTATCCTCCTCCCGCCTTCCAGGGTTGGCTGGATGCTGGGGTGATGTTTCCATCTTTGGAACTCTCTGAATGGACTCAGGTATGGATTCTGATAGTCTAGGCCAACCTAAAACCAAACCACAATTAAAGCAGAGATAAACTCTACACTGAGAGGAAAAGAAAGTAAGCAAAAGAATAATATGTTTATAACCAGCAAAACTTTAAAAATGAAGACATTAACAAACCATTGTGCTCTGGAAATCAAAGTCCAAATTAAGAAAAAAAATTACTCTATCAACCTCATTTGTAAATAAGTATCTACAAATAAGAGTTGAGATCACTTACTACTTTATTCATACCAACTCAACAAGTATCTAGGTCACGCAGTAGTGGCACACACCTTTAATCCCAGGACTTGGGAGGCAGAGGCAGACCAGCCTGATCTACAGAGAGAGTTCCAGGACAGCCAGGGATACACAGAGAAACCCTGTCTTGAAAAACAAAAACAACAAAAAGATAGCAATCTATATTACAGTACTACTAGAGCAAAAATGAAGAAAAGTGATGGAAGGTGTATTCAGAAAATGTGGGAAGAGGTACAAGTTTCATGAAATTAAAAGCTATATCTTTTTCTTTTGATGAGACTAAGTCACTAGGGTAAGTACCACAAAGTGACACACCAAAACCTGACTGAGTGTTAGATTACGCACTAAGTGCATACATTTAATGATGTGTCATGTAAAACTAGGATCATGACACTGAAACATGGTTGCTATCAGATATAAGGTGTAGAAAGCCAACAGTTTGTATTGTTCAGAATGTTTAAGATTTAATTTATTGTTATAGCAATGGAAGAAAAAATTGTGTGTGTGTGTGTTTTAAGTAGTAGGTTTAGAGTGAGGGCCAATTTTATTTTCGGTGGCAGCATGCCATAATGGAAGTGGGCTCCACAGTCAGCATCACACATGAATCCCACCTCCATCACTGTGGTAGTTGGAATGAGAATGGCCCCCGTAGGTTCATGTATTTGAATGCTTGGTCCCCAGTAATTTGAACTGTTTGGGAAGGATTAGGAGGTGTGGCCTTGTTGGAGGAGGTATGTCACTAGGGATGGGCTTGGTGACATTGAAAGCCCAGAAGAGGCCCAGTTTTTCTCCATCTGATTTCAGATTAGGTACAAAGTTCTCAGCTACTGCTCAGTGTCACTGATGATCATTGGCTAATCCTCTGAAACTGTAAGCAAGACCCTTTTTTTTTAAAGAGTTGTCTTGGTCATGGTGTCTTTTCACAGCAACAGAACAGTAACTAAGACAGAGTACTGTGACATTTGGATAGACTTGTTTAATTTGCTCACAAGAAGGACATGCTTCATGGCACAGGATGGCTACAAATGGACTGACCAACCTCCTCAAAGCTTCTAGAACAGTGCCCAGAACTAGCTACTAGTATTACAGCTAAGTAAGCTGGTGAATGTGTTTGTGTACAGTAGCCATAGATTTTACATGCTGATAAAGTAAAATCAGTTTTCTAATGGAAAAAGCGGATAGCTCTAGTAAAATCTTTTGCAATGGGAGATAACTTACCACTAAGCCAAGAGCTACTAGAGGTTCACCCTCATTTAAATGATAAAGGAAAGATCCTCCATAAGTATGTCTATCCAAGGGCCAACCAACAGTGTGATCTACTCTCCCAGGCTTCCACTTCTTTTCATCAATGATCCATAACTAAAACAAAACAAAACAAAACCCATCAAGTCTTACAAATAAAAAAAAAAAGTCTTTACAAATAAAAACAGCACAAAAATTAATGTTGTATATCAAAGAAAATTATAATCAAATGATTGCAATGTTACACCAGGATAAAGATATGGGTCACAAAGTTATGGCCCTATTAGCACCTCAAATTAAGGATTTCTTTTGTGGCATTACAGGAAAGATCACTGAAAAAGAAATTTCTGGAGTACTGGCTACTTGAGCATGCTCACTGTTGGGTGAGTGGGGAAACTCAATGGAGCAGCACAGTTCAGATCTGTTAATTTATTTTACTTCAGCCATCTTAAACTCATTGTTCACCATATGCTTTTATACACAAAATAATGAAGTTGTTTGTTTATTTACTTATTTTTGCAGTCCTTGAGACTGAACTCAGGGTGTCATACTTGTTGGGAAAATGCTCTGACCTCTGCAGCCCCTTTAAAAAAAAAGGCTTATTGGCTATATATAGGCTGGGTATGAAGGGTGGTGCAAGTCTTTAACACCAGCATTTGGGAAGTAGGTAGGCAGATTTGTGTGAATTCAATACCAGCCTGGATGATAGCTAGATAGGTCTACAGCTAGTTCCAGGCCAGCCCAAGCTACATAGTGAGACCCTGTCTGAAAACACATACACACAAATAATTTATCTACTTTTTACTTACTTAATTAGACAGCACCTTGCTGTAAAGCTGAGGCTGGCCCCGACTTTTCAATTTTTCTGCAAATCTATACCACCATGCCTGGCTTAAAATTCTTAAACTAGCTCAATGGTAGAATGCTCGTCTAAAACAACCAAGCCCCTGAGTTTAATCCCTAGCACTGAAAAACAAACAAAAAACAAATAAATTTAAAGGATTAATAGACTACAGAATAAATTAAGAAAATACACATTTAATGTTCCTAAATTATAGGTTAATATGCAATGTATGAGTGTGTATCATGAACTATTTTCACGTAATTTTGAAAAAGGGATTCTTTATAGGTGGTGGCCAGTCCACAAGCAGCAGATGACACAGTCATAGAAGGGGCATGTTATGAAAAATGTTTGCAAGTTTACAGGTTAGTATAGACATAATTTAGGCAATGATTTGACCTGTAACATTTTCTAGCACCTCAGAAAACATTCCAGTTTTAGTTATAAGTAACAGTTCAATTTAGTGAAAAATTTAAGTGTAAAATTTATAGAAGTTTTGGTTTTTTAAAAAAACTTAGTTCTGTTATGTAACCAGGTTTTTGTTTTAATCCCAAGTGTGGGATATGGAATTGCTTTCAATTTGTCCACAGGTAATCACTACCTTGTGTGGGCTCAGAGAGGTGCATGATCTTCCAGCTGAAGTTAGTGGAGTTCTGAGGAGGAGCGCTCAGAGAGACAGAGTAAGAGTTCTGATGAGACAGAGAAGAAAGAAAGCTATTGTTGGCTCCACTGCTGCCGTTTGCTGTTGCTGGACTGCCAGACATTCTGACAGCTGAGACTGGTATTTCCCTAAAGAACCCAACCAACGGAACTAAGTCTAAAAAGGGCCATGTCCCCTTTCTCCTCTAACCTTCTTTCTCTCCTAGCTAGTGTTAGGAGATTTGAAGGGAGGTAGAGGCTTTAGGAACCCCAAATGAAGTTGAAAACTAGCACCAACAGAAATTAAATCAGTAGTATAAACTACATGATAATATAAACTAAATTCTATTATTTAAAATTAAAATTGTACAAGTAAACCAGGATACCTCCTTCAAACCAATTCCATAAGTCTGGGGGTCACAGCTGGCCCTCAAATCAAACTTCTTATAAAGCTGCTTGGCGAGGTGCCCATGGCAACCCTCTGCAAAGACTGTGACTTTGGCATGTAGTTCTAGTCCCCTTTCAAATGTTGTCTGAAAAGCAAAAATACAATAAAATGATTATATTTGATACATTAAAATAAGTTAATTATTTTGGTACACAAGACATATGCACTAGAAAGAAAATCAGCAGGACTATTATAAGTATAATCTAGATTCTATAATGTCTTCATTCTACAAAAGCAAACTATGCTCATGCTAAAAGCTTCTCTACAAATGAAAAAGCTTTCCATCTCCATATATTCCTGAGTCTCCATTTATTGTCAGAAGCAAAAGCAACAGGTTTCATGTGAATCATGAAAAACTTTGGATTAAACACTATAAAGAATCTAGGTACATCCTTTTAAGCACAAGGATCAACACACTCAGCTACTTGATTTGTTTACTTTAACCTTTTCTCTATTGCTCAACATACAGTATTGTAATATAAATGTTTTATCCCTCTAAAAAAGTAATCATGTATGTATGTATGTATATATAAAAGTTAAGCATGTTGTATACTCCCATAATCCCGGACTCCAAGAGACCAAGGCAGGAGGATTGTGATTATGAGATCATCTTAGGCTATACTGCAGAGACTCTGTCTCAAAACAGTGCAAAAAGAGGATACAATTAGAGGCTTTTTTTTTTTCCTTTTTGCCTTTACATGTAGCACATGCCAGGTACTTAAGAATAATAATTAAGGAAATCCCTTATAAAAATGTATCTTTCTTGATGTTTTTCTACTTAAGAGTTTACATGCATGTGTACATACAGATATATTCATATAATTAACAGAATTATATCAAGGTAATGCTTTGAAGTTCTTTACACATTATAAGTATATTATAAGCAATGTACCACAAATAAAGCATTCATTTTTAGTGGTCAAATAGATTACCTTCAGTTTTTGTTTATGTCTTGCTGTGAAGGCCAAGCTGGCTGTGAGTTCTCAGTACTACCTCAGTACTAACTTAGCACACTCAGAGAACTGTGTCATCTTTCATTTTGATTGGTAACTTCTCTTTCTTGAGGAGTGCTCATTTGTGTCACACATATCATATAGACAGATTAGCATATACTAAGGTCAAATAAGAGCTGACCACCAGATTGACAAAATGGAGCGGTTTCAGAATGCCACAGGAGAAAACCAAGCTACAGTGGAACAGCAGCAGAAACAATCTGTTTTTTTTTTCCTAGCAGACTTAGGGCAGTAGATTCCATCGCATTTTTTTTCTCTCCCACAGTCTTTCACTATGTTATCCATGCTGGTTTTGAGCTTTGGGTATCAGCCTATCCTCCTGACTATAGGTATGTGTTACCATGCCTGGCTTCTTCTATGTATTATATTTATGTAGATATAAAATACATTTTTTATAAATACAAATCATAGAATATGAAAAATTTTGAATGAGAACAAAAAATGAAATATAAAAGAGGTAGAATTTGTGTGACCGTTGTTGTAGTGTTACTTATTATTTGTTGTATGGAAATTTTAAACAAATTGCTACAATGTAGAAAATAACCACAGAAAAATGGCTTGTGTGCCTCTGCCAGCTGCCTTCGAAGGAGAAAAAGGTGCTGAAGTAGATAGATTCCTAATTTTGTTCAGGAATGGAAGAAAGGGGTTAAATATCAATAAGCAAACAGACATGCAGGCCTAGTGTAGCATCTATGACTTCTGTCCTCAAGAAAGTAAGCATATACTTGGTAGTGTAGGTAATAAACACAGGCAGACACTATAGCAAGACAGGAATTTGCACTGTTACAATAGGAACGGAACCTTACTGTTGAGTTCTGTAATTCTTTTCTTTTGTAGCTCCAAGCTATTCAGGCTTCCATAAAACATTCTTTTTCAATCTTCTTTTTTTTAAGGTGTCATCCACAGCCCACACTGGTGTCACTCTCAGCCCTCCTTCTGCCTCAGTCTCACAAATGCTGGAATTACAGCTATGTGCTGCCATGCTTGAGTCTAGTTATGCCTGTTTAAACTCATAGTTAAACTATTAATCTAACTAGGGACACTTCCCTGTCTAAGCAACTTTTCAGGTTCTGTAGTATATACCCTGCGTAGTAGCAGCTGCGGCTAACACACATCTGTGTTCACTTTGTCAGACTGTCAGACTGACATTGTGAATCAGAGGAAGGCAGCCAGTTTCAAATTTCCCAAAAGATTGCTGCTCTAATATTAAGTGACTGATCCTTGTCCACAGGAACGACGCTCTAGGAGTGCCGATGCGATGACTGTATTGGCTGGAACAACTTACTGAGTCTTTCATTAACTGAATGAAATTAAGTCTTTCACATGTTTGTTTTTATATGTATTTGACTCATGTTTTGCTTTTTAAATATTATTCTTAAATGTTTAATATTTGTGTTGAGCTCAAACTTGCCTGTTTTTTTTAACAACTGCAAAACCCCCATTATTATTAATTGTAGTCTAAAACCCACATGCTATGCAATTTATAAGAAGACCTAAATATTGAGCTTGAGTTGGATCTTTGTTGAGAAAGGGTCTTGTCTATAGAGTAGGCTGGCCTAGAACCTCAGCCTTAGCTTCTCAAGTACTGGGACTGCAAATGTGCACCATGTCCTGCTAGTTCTTGTTCAGCACATGCTTGTTGAAGATATACCTTTGGTGCACCATCCTTCTGTATTCCTACATCATTAGTGGCGATTCCTTTTACACTACCATCTTCGTGATAAAGGACCTAAAAATGACAAAAGCAAATTTGTTATTACCTCAGCACTCATCCTGACTGACATATTTGAAATGATGGTGACTGCAGTTTATTTTTGATTTAAGAAGGGAGTGTGAGAAGTAAAAAACACAATCATGAAGATGAGAAATTACACTATTCTGGCATCCTCATTTCTGTTTGCTCTCTGGATAGCTAAGTACAAAATGCACCTTGGAATCACATGACACTGATTCCAAGTAAGTAAGAGGGAGGACACTGATCCAAGGATAAACAGCAATGGAAAAAGAGAACTGAGATCTTGCTCAGAGCACTAAACCAAATAATGCCTACTAACAATGGTCAGGAAAGACATGAAGAAAAGAGAAACTGTGAGAGACCGTAAGTATGTACACAGTAATGTAAATACTTACATGTACCTGGATACCAGGTACTTGACAAATCACCCACCTGTGACTCTGGAGCCCAGCCATGAACATTTAACAGGAAGCAATGCAAAATCCCACACTGACTAAAGCCCAAATGCACATGTATGGGCTTAAGAAACAGAAATTTCTAGCAGCAAAGACAATGCAGAGACCTATGTCTTTTACTTGGCTTTGATTTATAAGAAAAATGAATTTTCTCTGACACAAAGAATTTCTCCTTACCCCTTGCTCTTCTTTCACTATTTTTTCCAGCTTAATTTCTTTAAAATTTTTTTATGTATATGAGTGTTTTGCCCAAATGTACATCTGTGCACTATGTGCATGCTAGGCTTTCAGAGGATGGCAGATCTCTTGGACTTCACACAGTTGTGTGTGCTGCCATGTAGGTGCTGGAACTCTATCTGGATCCTCTGGAGAAGCAGCAGTGATTTTCACTCTGACCATCGTCTTTCCAACCCCCTCCTTTCTGCTCCTGAGTCAGGGCCTCATTAAGTAGGCCTGGCTAGGCTGATGTAGACCAAGCTGGCCTCAAATGCCTCCCTGAGTGCTGAGATTACAGTTATGTGCCATCACACCTGGCTATCTATATATCTCTATATATTATTATACAATAATATATACAATATATAATATACGTTATATTGTATAATATATATTTTATTTCTAGAGTCAACAGTTTTAAATGGTTGCCAAAAACTACTGCTTTGTGGGAACTAACAGAAGAAATTTCTAGAATGAAGAATAATCTACACGAGGCTTGAACTAGTTTATTCATCATGGGTACTACTTTTAAGAAGGGATGAAAAGGAACGTGTTCAGTGGAGGGCAACAATACTGAAGGCAAACCAAATTACATAGCGGGCCAGTTGAAAGAGATGAGGATATTTAGCCTGGGAAACAAAAGCCTCTGGTGAGCAAAGGCGGGGAAAGAGGAGAGTGGAAAAGAGAGAGAAGGGCAATCTGGGAAGAGGGCAGAGATTTGTTCTGTAAAGCACACACAGCAGATAATTACTGAGTAAATGAAAAGATGACCAGGAATCCACACTAAAGGAGATCACATCCCCAAAGTGTTCAATCACATGATGGGGGCAACAGAAGAATTGTAATTCCTCTTTGGATTAGAAATTTTAGTATTTTCCTCAATCCTGCAATTCTAAAAATCCTATGACTTTTATGAATGATTTACCTCTAAAATTATTGGTTTACTTTTGTAAGAAAAAGAGATTGTTTCCTGAACTATTACAAAACAAAACAAAACTGTACAAACCTCAGCAGCAGCATATCCAGGGTACACTTCAACTCCAAGAGCCTCAGCCTGTTCTCCCATCCAGCTCACTAGGTGTCCTAGACGTACAATGTAATTGCCATGATTGTTCATAGGAAGACCTGCAAAATGTTTATGCAATTTAAAATCTGACATTTTACTGCTAAGGCATCTCAAAAATCTAATATACTTAATTAAAAAATCTTACCAGTGTGTACTGTTGCATTATCTTTATGGCTATAATGACATGTCACTTAAAAACAGTTTGGTTAAAATTCCAGTTTATTAAAATAAATATTAAAATCTGGGATTAAAATTTTCTGGCTGGCTTTCAAGGCTCTTCTAAACTAAAAAACAAAAGAACTGCATCTTCATCTGGCTTTCTCATTGGCAGGCTATCTCTGGGCATGCCCTCCACATACCCCATTCCTAGGCTTCCGTTTTCTCATCTGCAAAGGAGGGCACTTCCCAACTGAAATGCAGGTTCTTATAGCTATGCAAGCCATGCTTTAAGACTATGCCATACTCTACCTGGAAGAATTGGCACAGGAATTCTATGTTTCTCTGTTAAAATTGCAAATCTGTCTTCTGTTACAGGAGTATTAAGTGGAGCCTAGGAACAAATGAAAACAGGAAGGAACTGTTTTTAGTTGTATTTGTAGGGGTGAATATTGATTTAAAAAACTTAGAGAGAGAAGGGAAAACAAACTCCTCTCCTTTTCACTTTTCTTTCAGCCTTTCCTTTGAAACCTTGTAACTAAATCTTTTATCTCTTTGAAACAGATAGATATATTTTTTTAAACATTGAGGGTGTTTTGCCTGCATGTGCAGCTTGTACTGTCTGTGTGGCCAGAGCCCACAGAAGCCAGAGGTGGCTTTGGATCCCCCGGAACTGGAGACACAGACAGTTGTTAGCTGTCATATGTGCCATGAATAGTACTTTCGTCCTCTGGAAAAGTAGGCAGTTCTCTTAACTGCCGAGCCATCTCTCCAACCTTACGATGGAAACCTTAAAAACTAACCCTAACCTCTTGGGAGTTCTGTCCTACCAACCTCTTTTCCAGAGGCCTCTTAAGACATGTTTGAACTGTGTATATCATGTTTTCTGTCTCTGTGAGAGTAGAGCCTAGTTGCTAGCTAGCTTCAAGTTGAAATTACCTACCTTGTTGGAAAAAAAAATGTAGAAAAGTTGTCCTTTTAGGGTAAAGACAATTAACATGTGTGCAATGGACTGACAGCTGTGTGTGTGTGTGTGTATGTATGTATGTATGTAAGGATGATAAGGCAATAAAGAGCTCTAACATTAAAACTGACACTCTGTCAGTCCACTGAACTGGTTTCTGATATACTGAAGACAGAATTAATTCCTCTGAAGTTTTTTTTTTTTAATTTTTTAATTTTTAAACATGCTATTTTGGGAAGGATAGCACAAAAAAGGTTTCAGATTTTAAGTTTATTTCCATAAAGAATGAGTACAAATAACATTGACCTTTATTCACAAATATTCTAACCTTGGAGGTAGGACAAATATAACTCCTTCTACAGAAGAAAAAGATGAAAGTAAGATTTTAACCAATTTCATATTACTTTTGAGAACAATGAAGCCTAACATTGAGTAAGCAACCCCTTTTCCAGAGTCCTCTTGAGACATGCCAAACCTGTAGCTTTTTCTGCTGAGTTTAGAGGAGACCACTTTAATTATTTCTTTAGAAAATTAGATTTTAGGTGGTAGAGAGGTGACTCTCAGTGCTCAAGACTACTCGCTCTTACACAGGACCAGAGTTCAATTCCTAGCACCCACAGCTATCTATAACTCCAGCTCCAAGGGGATCCAATTCCCTCTTCTAACCTCTGTGAGCACTCGGCATATTCACGGCGCATACACTTATATGCAGGCAAATACTCACAAAACAACAAATCTAAAAAAATTTTTTAAAGATTTCCTTTTTGGCATTAGATATTGCATTGCCCCGGAAAAGCCTACATAATACTTTCCTAGGAGCAAACTAAGAAACAAAGTGTTGTATTTTATTAGGTAAAATGTTCAATGGAATTCTCAAGATCATGGCTTCTCATAAATTTAATACACAAATGTAACATATAGACAGTATTATATAAAAATGGGAGTTAAGGGCTGGAGAGTTGGCTCAGAGGATCTGGGTTTGATTCCTAGCACCCACTTGGTGGCTCTCAACTATCTGTAACTCTAGTTCCTGGGGAACAGAAACAGAAGCCTTCTTCTGACTTCCATAGGCACCAGGCACACAAGTGGTGCACATGTATATATGCAGGCAAAACTCTCATACACATAAAATAATAAATACATAAAAAATTAAAAATATGAGTTACTATCTCAAGTTATAATTTTGTTACTTCCTTCTTATTTTAGATTGGTCTTGCTATGCAGCCAAGCTGGCCGTGAGTTCATCTACCTGTTTCCTCCATGGTAAGAGCACAAGAGTGTTCAACTATACCTAGCTTTCCTGCTTTCGCTCATGTGTGTGTGGTGCTGGAGACTAAACCCAGGGCTTGTGCATGCTACAGTACTGAGCTATAGCCTCATGCCCCTTTCTTGGTTCTCTTTAAATTAAAAAATACCTAAGTATATATATTTAATACCAAACAATTGAGATTTACACACGAAGGGCTTTCTTTATTTCACTAATTTGAAAGTAGAGACAGTAAAGTTTAGACCTTGTATAGGAATCAACTCATCCTACCCCCTTCTCCTTCCAGTCTGGGAAGAGCTCTTTAAAGGCAGCTGGATCGAGGCAAGCCCCTGAGAGAGTATGAGCTCCTATCTGAGCAGCTTTCTCCACCAGACACACACGGATGTCCTTTTCATGTTCAGCAGCCAGCTGTTTTAGACGAATAGCTGCGGAGAGCCCTGCAGGGCCAGCACCAACTATTACCACATCTGCTTCTTCTGCAAATCTCTCCATATTCACTCCTAGGTGGAAACATGTTAAAAATAAAGCACAATTCTGGAATTAATAGGACCTGATAACTACAGAAGTCATAGGATACTTTAACATGTATGTTAGTGTTCACACTATGCTTTAGAGTATAATTTATAGATATTCTCTCTACGTTATACATAATAATTATAATATTATTTGATTAATTTCAGGTTAGGTTCTATTTCAGTACATTTCTTATTTTGGTTCTCATAAAGCAACTTTTTGGTTTTGAAATAAATTTATAAGGCATGGTGGTGCACACTTAAAATCTCAACACTTGGGAAGTAACAGCAGGAGAATCAGGAATTCAGAGTCATTCTCTGTTACAGTCAGGAGTTCAAGGTCAGGCCACTACGTGAAGCCCTGCTCTAAGAAAGAAACAAATGAATAAAGCAACTACAGAAAGGTTTTACTTATCTAAACAGTAATTAGTAACACATTTGATAAAGCTGTGAGATATATTCAAAGCTTTTAAATTATCATTAAAATATTCATACCAGCAAGATAATACAAAGTATCTAGGAAAGTCTCAAGATTTTTATGAAAATTATTACCTACCTTCCCATCTTTTGTCTTTTTCCCGGGGATGAACAGTGTAGTGGGTGGTAATTTGAGGTACAGCTGAAGTTGAAGAACATCTTGGAGCACACACACGTAGGCACTTCTTAATTTTTAAGGCATGAAACCACTGGTCTGCTGCATAAAATGTATGAACAGTATCTTTTTAAAAATTAAGTTTTTGTCTGTCACATATTGAAAAGTCTCTAAGTTGAAAGAAAGTTGTTACTGAATGACATAAATGGAAATGAAATATGCTTTTTCTTATATGACTGATAAAGCTAGCTTTTGCTCATGAAGCAAAATTTCAAAACTTTTAAAACAAGTAAGAAATAGTATAATAAAATGAACGGCTCAGAGATTGAATACATGCAGGGAAGATAGTTACTCATTAAATGAGAGAAAAACAGTTAGAAAGAATATATAGCCTGTTCTTTGTGTCAAAATGAATTCCATTCAATCCATATTTTGTTTGTTTGAGCCACAGTCTCATTATACAGCCCAGGCTGTCCATAGACAATGCTGGTTTGAACTACAGACATCTACCTGCTTCTACCTCCCAAATGCTGGGATTAAAGGTGTACAGCACTATAACAAGCTTAATCAAAGACTTTGACAGAAAAACTCAGAGTACTTAAGACCATGATCCACAAATTCATTCTTCCCCTTCTGAGTATGGACTGAACTTAACTAATTTCTAATAAGTAGAAGGTTAAAAGAGAAAAAAAACTAACTTTATAGCAGAAAAATACAGTACATATAATTTGAATTAAGTGATCAAATATTCATTTAAATATTACCAGCAACACACTGATATCACGTGTCATTGTTCTGATATAAAGAGAAAGATTCTTTGCCTATGTGGTAAATACCCTCAAAAATCCTTATATCTCAGTCTAATCAGGAAAGCATGAAAAACCAACAAGCAAACTAAGATTGAGAGGCATTCAATAAAAGCTTGGCAACACATTAAAGCATCAAGATCAGGAAAGACAAGAAGCAGAGGAACTGTCACATTAAAGTAGACAAAGGAATGCTAACAAAAAGCAACATGGACTAGATCCTGGACCAGAAAATGGGAACATTGAATAACTTTGTAGTGTAATAACATTTTGTCAATGTTAATTTCTCAGTCTTGATATTCACCATGATTATGTACAATGTTAAGCTTGAGAAAAAACACATGGGAATTCCGTATTTGCCCTGCAACTCATCTGAAAGCCTAGAGCAAGTTCAAAATAAAAAGTTAAATAAAGAATATGATGGGGGCTGGAGAGATTGCTCAGAGGTTAAGAGCACTGGCTGCTCTTCCAGAGGTTCTGAGTTCAATTCCCAGCAACCACATAGTGGCTCACAACCATCTATAATGAGATCTGGTGCCCTCTGCTGGAGTGCAGGCAGAATGCTATATGTAATAAATAAATAAAATAATTAAAAAAAATAATATGGTGATACTTAGATCAAAGACTGAAAAACAAGAGCCCCAACTATTCAGATGGGAATGGTGACACATGCCTGTAATCCCAGCATGTGGAGGCAGATGCAGAGGCATGTGGATCTCTGTGACTACAAGGCCAGCCTGGCCTACAAAGAGTTCCAGTCCAACTAGGGCTACATAGAGAGACTCTTGTTTCAAAAACAAAAACAAACAATACATGTCTGTTAACTTGATCAGGACCTTCCTAGTAACAATTTCAATGGTTATATACATAGAAGCCTGTGAACTTGTTTAATTTCTGTCACAATAGTAAAGCCTTTTCTAACTTGCACCTTATCTTATGAAGCATCTGCAAATGAGTTACTATCTGGGTTTGATTCCTAGCACCCACTTGGTGGGAACTTTTATTTATGGACTGTTAAAAGTAAATACTAAAGACAAAGAATTTCATTTTCAAGAAATAACTTACGCTTTCCTAGACACACAGATGGTTAAGCATTTTCCATTTTAACATTATGTCTTGGCTATCTCAGTTGGTAGAGTGCTTAGTTGTGCACACTGGGAGGATCAGAAGTTCGAGGTTATCTTCAGCTACGTAACAGATCAAAACCAACCTGTACTACACGAGAACCTTTTCCAAACAAAACTATTATATCTTATTCCCTATAACATTCTGAGATATGTGGATTAGCTACAATCCCTATTTACAGCAGGCAAACATAAATTCACACAGTCTCTTCTAATACCTGTCAAACTCTGAGACTAGTAATTGATTTGCAATTTTAACTGAAGTCATGGGACTTGAGATCATGGTAATTTTTTTCCCTTCTCATTAAATAGAAAACATCTTTGAATAAAAATAAACCCGGCATAAACAATTTTATGTTTTAGTACCAACTCCATGATTAATAGCTTTTAAATATTTCAACAAAATAGTTTCTAAAGTAATACTTGGCATCAAGACAACAAATATTATGAGTAAAGGGGGAGAAAACATTTGTAGTAGACATCTAATGCCTTCTAAGTGCTATACATTTGTTTTTGATAACTTTAAAGTGGTAGAGAGATGAATTTTCTCTATTTGTAATACACACTTAATATTACAACATTGCCCAGCGGTAGTGGGTCATGCCTTTAAATCTCAGCACTCAGGAGGCAGAGGCAGGTAGAGTCTGTGAGTTGAGGCCAGACTGGTCTACAGAGCCAGTTCCAGGGCAGCTTTTAAAAACCAATATTAAATCTTTCTTTACCGTAAATCTTGAAACAAAAAAGATATCTATAAATATCGTACGAAAATTCAATTTGAGTTCAAACATAGTATCATTTAAAAAGAGTATTTATTATACACTTTAAACTATAAACCAAACTTTAGTTTAGCATATACAAGTTATCATTTACTTCTGAAAATTATTGAGCAGAATATGACAAACTTTAATTCTATTACTTGAAATAATTTGTGTGGGGTCAGTTGGAACCCTGGCATCTGATTTCCACCAGGGAATCTGAAAAAGGCCTAGCATTAATTCCTTTCTAACAGGAGCATGATCTCTCTCACAAGCCATCTGAACATTTAGGAATGGAGACAGAGTTACAGTAGAGAAGCAAAGTCACAGAGTCCACTGAACACCAACCCACCACACAAAGTACACACTCATGTCCACTTAGTTGTCGCCACTAGTGAGAACACTGAGTTATGAAAATGTTACAAATCCAAAGAAAAGTCGCTGACTGGACCCAAGACTGCGTCTAAATTAAAGAAGACACTAGCTGATACACTGGCCCTCAAAGCATGATATATCCTTTGTGCAATAGATGCTTGGTTTGAATTTGCAACATATTGTTTAAACAAGTATACATACACTTGTTTAAATATTCCACAGCAAAATCCTAACTTCAGTAAAGATATTAAGCCAGTTACAACAGAATTCAAGAGCTCTAATCTTCTATTTGATTAGGGGCTGTTTTTAGGTAAAAATTTAAAATATCATCCAATTGCTTTAGGAAGCACCCATAACAGAAGGGCCTGGAGTTATCTGAGCATAATGCAGAAAAATTTCCGACTCATGTGACATGGGCAGCATATGAATTAATATGATATGACAGCTCACACTTCAATTAAGAATGGACTAGGATGGCTACAGAGATGAAAGTCAGGTCACAGCCAAGGAGAAAACCCACACAAGTTTTTCTTTTTTTCCCATTCCTAATAAGGCAGCAGAGAATACCTGAGCCTTGGAATAAAGATTAGGACGGGAATTTGGGAAGAGCCCACCGAGTGGGCAGTGTTGACAATTTTCTTCCGCTCATGACCTTTAACCTAGATGTTAATTCTGCCAACTGGGACGACTTCAAGGACTGGAAGCCAGGGTCCACCAACAGGCGCTGACAGCACTGACCTTTGCCCTAGTTTATCCTAAGAAAACAGACAAGGAGAGAGGTGCTTCCAGTACCCCACGTGTGGCCCAGTCGGGTTTGCCCCAACTTATCCACCTTGCTCCATCTGTCCCCACCAGGAGTTCCATCTCACCAGGGCAGGACAGCTTGGATAGTCGCACCAACATGTTCAAAGTAAACCGGAGACCTGACCAGACACAACGGAGAGAGGCCTGTCTGCGGCTGGCCGAGGACGATGGGCTTCTAGGCCACGAGGGGCGCCATCACCTGCCAAGAAGCCCCTACTGCTTAGCCCGTCAGCCTCTGAGCTCCGCCGACCGCCCTTGCTTCGCGGCGTGCCCGCCCCTCTTCTGCTTTGCGCCGGCGCCACAGAGGACGCGATGGCCAGTAAGGTTTCCGGGTCACGTACAAGCGAGGAAAAGGCAGAGGACTCCATCTCCCAGTCTTCCTCCTGATCCAGAACCGCAGTGTGCGGAAGAGGCCCACAAGCTCTCGCGTGCGCGCTGCGCAGTGAAAGCATGATTCGCCCGGCATTCTGGGAGTTGTAGTGTTCATTTCCAGAGTCTCCCGTTCGGGAAGGGAGGTTCGCGCAGAAGCGGGGTGACGACTGGCTTGGCATGTGATTGGCTGTCTGGCAAAATGAAAAGTCCTGGCGGTCCAGGACTGAGATCTACGAGAAGATGGGGCGGGACTCCGTGTGGGCGGAGGCGGAGCCTGTGGGCTTTGGGCGCGAGCTGTTGAAAGACAGTTGGAGCGGGTTCGGTTGCCCGGTCCGGTCCAGCTGCTCAGGTCCAGCTGCTTCGGTCCAGCTCCCATGGCTGACCCTGAAGAGTTTCGGGCTTCTTCGCCGCCGCCGCCGCCTCCCTCTTCTCCGTCTTCAGGCGCCTCTTCGTCGTCCCTCAGCATGCCAGTGAGTTTGGGCTGGCGGGGTCCGAGTCGGAACCACGGCCCAACGGTGGACCCGCTGGAGCAAGTGGAGCTGCAGATCGGAGACGTGAGTGTCGCCGCGGCCAGGTCGCCGCTGCGGGCCCGGGAGCTGCTTACAGCTGGGGTGCTCCCTTCCCCGTGAGATTCTTAGCCGGGCAATCGATGGCTAGGCTAGGCTCTCTCCGCCCACATTTTCCTTTCCTTCCCCACCTGCCTGGGGTCACCCGCAGCATCGCAACTGGGATCCGCTCTCTGCCTCCTCGCATCTCTAAGACACTGTGGGCAGGCGGAGCCTCCCTGCTCGTTGGTGCTTTCCGCGGGACTTGAGCCTGCTCTTGTGGTTGGCCACCAGCCCAGGACCAGCTGGTGATGCTATTGTGTGTCGCAGACTTGCTCTGTGTTGGATTTGCGTGGACCAGGGCTAATCACAGCCAGCAGCTGAGATCATTGGTTTCACTGATGGATCAGACAGGACGCCTCCCTGATTCCAGCAGTGCAAAAATATTCTGTAAAGTTTCTGTTCTATCCCGAATTCCCAGAAATCACCTTCTGACCTCAACACACACACCACGGAGGGAGTTGGAGGGTCACAGCGTCACTTTTTAAGAATTCCTGAGAGGGGGAGAGGAATGAAGTTTGTATCGGAGTAACCTTCCTGGGAGGGAGAGCATTGTGGAATGACTACAGTGAGCTTGGAAACTAGAACTGAATGATAAGTTTTTGTTGTTGCTTTTAAAAAGATGACTGAAGTGCTGGTCCCGTGTTTTTTGTTTTGTTTTTGTCCCTCTCCCTCCCTAAACAATACTGGTTACAAATAAAATGTAGAATAAGTACTGATGTGATATCCAGAAAGTGCTATTTTATATCTTTGGTGAGCAAAACATTTGATTTTTTTAAAGAAAACGTTTTATTTAAAAGTGAGTTTATCATAGCTGTGTGAGATGTTTTAGATGTTCCATCAGTTCAGAATATCAGTTCTTTGATTTCACATTTTTTTGTAGTCCAGAAAATATGCTCACAGGTAAATATGGTGGAACGGTGCTTTTGTTACCTAATTGTCAGCAAGAGTGGTTTATGAGGAATTCTTTTAGATGGTCCTGCCAGTTTTAGTCAAGGGGTCTCCAAGTTGCCTTGGAGAAGTACATGAGAGTTGGGTGTGTTTTCCACTAAAAATACTGACTTGTCATATGTAATGAGTGTTTTTGTGGCAGGTATGTTTCCTCAAAGTTACATAATGAAAAAAAAAGTTTAGAGGCTATGAGTGTGGCTGGGGTAGAGCTGTGTGCCCACCATGGGTTCAAGAAAAAAAAAGTGTTTTTGTTTGAAAAGTTGTTTCTTTTAAAGAAAAATGTAGGCATTTGATGGAAGGTCTTAAACGATTTTCACACTATGAAGTGAGATGAGAACTTAAAAAATAAACTTGTGTGGGGTTCAGGTTGTAGCTCAGTGGTGAAGGCCCTGGGTTCCGTCCCTACTACCACAAACCCCTGTTTGACTTTCCTTCCCTTCATTAAATTTCAGGCGGCCTTTTCACTAACTAAACTCCTTGAAGCCACATCTGCAGTATCAGCTCAAGTGGAAGAGCTTGCTCTGAAATGTACAGAAAATGCGCGTTTCCTTAAAACGTGGCGGGACCTCCTCAAAGAAGGCTACGACTCCTTGAAACCCGACAACTGACTGGCGGGCGCAGCTGCCTACTGACTCACACATAAGATATTTGCACATGGACCACATTTATGGAGCCATCTGTCTTCAGACATTTATACTAAGAATGAAATTTTCCTTGATATTTTGAACTTTTGTGAAAGCAGAATACTGAAGACCTTTTTTGTTTGTGTGTGTGTTCTCTCTGATATGACAGTATTTACCTTAAATACTTTGTGCCCTTGAAACTTTCGTAGACTCCTTGATGAAAGCTACGCCCACCAGTAAATAATTGATTACAATGGTGCCTCCGTGCAACCACATCATTATTTGTTTTGTGAGATGATGACGAAAATGGCTGAGCTTGGAGTTGAGCTTGGGTTGTCCCCTAAGGCTGGTGATGAAGATTTCAGGGGAGGGTCCAGCTCCACAGGACACCCACTCTGAAACCAGTGATGGCGCTTTACTTACGCCCTCATCCCGGTACCCAAGGTCATGCCACACAGCATCACTGTCCTCTGACAGGACTTGACTATAGTTAAAAACTGCTGTGCTTTCTATGCTTCAGGATAAAGACCGTTTCTCCAACAAAACTGTGAGAATCTAAACTTCTTTGGCTTGAAGGAAAATATTGTATTTTTAAATGAGAATTTGACTTCTTTTTTTTCTGTCTTGAGACAGTCTCCCTGTGAAGGCCAGGCTCTTAGTCTGTTAAGTGCCAGGACTACAAGTGTGCAACACCGAACCCAGTAGAGGTTTTATATTTGATGGTGACTTTTAAAATATGTTCTTTCCGCTCTATAATTCCATTTTTAAAAAGTTTTTCTTCGTAAAATGAAAACTTTTTATAGAATACATGCTTTTGTCTATTTTTGTAGTTAACTGCTTTCATAGTTAATATTTCTCTTATTGTTGGTGTTCTATATGTCTGATTGCTGTCTTTGAAAAACCCTCTCAAATGTATGGCTGTATGCTAGCTGTTACAATGGAGCTTTTGTGCAACTTATTTATGTAATTCTAAAGTTACTTTGTTTCCAGTGTATCACATGTAACTGTTTCAATGGGTTTCCATCAGTTGACCTTAGTGTTAAGGTTCTGCTTTACCTGTACTGTATTTTATGAAATTTGTGCCATCTGTCATTAAGCCATGTACTGCTGTGATACATGGGACATTTAAGTGTCTTTGATGTGATGTGTGTGTAGATACATTGATGTGGATAGAACTCTGTTCTGAAGTCTCACAGGGGAGCTGTGATAGACAAACGGATGGGCAAAGACCAGTTTTGACATAGCCATAGTTAGTGACTATTTTTTTTAAAGATCATACATGTATGGTGTGATTTCTGTACCAAAGAGATGCTTATTTCTGTATAAGAGAAAAATATATATTCTGAAAATTGTAATTTTTAAATGTATAAGAATAAATGTATTACAAGTAAATTTCTGTCTCTTTGGACTCATTATTTGAAACTTTGTGTGGAAGTTCAACTGCAGAAAAGGTGACTGACTTAATGCCGTGTGTGCCTCCCATGCAGGGTTAACGTTTGTATTTTTTTTTATATTTTTCCCAGGTGTCCTCCCTCCCTCAAATGTTAGGCTCACGGGAACTTCCTTTGCTTCTTCTTACCCCATCCCCTTGTTTTTCTAAGCATAGCCACTGTCTCAGAAGTGTTAACTTTTGCTTATATGGTTTTAAATAGTAGTTGATTTGTATCCCCTGCTATACCACCTCATGCTGTGACCTGAGCCCAGGGCCTTGTATGTGCTAAGCAGGCACTCCTTAGGCCCTAAATTTGTGTTTTGATATTTTCCATACTTAAAGGTATTTTGTTTTTGAGACACGGTCTTACGTAGGCTAGACTGACCTCAAAGTTGTTACATAGCCCAAAATAACCCTGAATGACCTTTCCTTCACTTCCCCAAATACTGGGATTAAAATTATCCGCTTTTATATACTTAGGTTTTATTTTGTGAGAAAGCTTGAGGATAATAATTTTTTAAATTTATTTACCTTTATTTTACATGTACTGGTGTTTTGCCTGCATGTATGTCTATGTGGGAATGTCAGATCTTGGCGTTTCAGACAGTTGTGAGCTGCTGTGTGGGTGGTGGGATTTGAACCCAGGTACTCTGGAAGAGCAGTTAATGCCCTTAACTGCTGAGCCATCTCTCCAGCCCTAATAATCATTTTCTTAAAGGCATACTGTCTGGTGTTTTCTGTTTTGTTTTTTGAGACAGGTTCTTTGTGTAACCTGATTGTCTTGGAACTAGCTCTGTAGACCAGGCTGGCCTTGAATTCACAGAGATCCACCTGAGTGCTGGGATTAAAGGTGTACACCACCATTGTCTGGCAAGAAGCTTTGCCTTGGCAAGTAGCTCATTACAAACTTCAGAGAAAAATGTAATAGTCTTGATGTGAAGTGAACTGTGGAGCAGGCGCTCGGCCTTGGGAACATTATTACATCTACTCATCTATCTGCTCTGAGGAAAGGGAACCTGCTCACGGAGCAGGTAATGGAAGCTGAGATGGAACCATTTCCCAGGGCTCAAGAGCTGGTTCAGTGCTTAAGAGCATGTTTGCTCTGGCAGGAGGATCCAGGTTTGGTTTCTAGCAGCCCCGTGGTGTCGCACAGCCATCCGCAGCTTGGGTTCCAGATGACCTGTCATCCACCCATGCAGGCCAGTCTTACTCAGAGATCGTAAACCCTCAGTCTCCTGTGACATCAGATTAGTAGTGCTTGTTTGTGCCTGTCGGATTGGAGAGACATGTTGAAGTTCAGCTCTCCCACGTTACGCCGTGTGGCAGTGCATGGTGCTCAGATATTTGGTCCAACATGCTGGGTTTTTCAGTGAGGGCATGGAGAACACTTAAGGGTTCGCACCCCTTTTTGTGTGTATTCATGTCTGAGGCTGGGATCAAACCTAGGGACTTGTATACATTACTAACCCAACCCTTGAGATTGTTTTTGTTTGTTTATCTCATGTATCCTGGGGTAGCTTCAAATTCTGTATGTAGCCATGTGGTCATGGACTCCTGATGCTGCTCCTGCCCCCAAATGCAGCTATTTAAGTGTATGCCAGGCTGAGGTGAAGTTTTAAACATGAAGCAAACCATTTTCAAGATAAGGTGTTGAGCCTTGTCCAAACAGAAGGCTGAACAGAGGCAAAGGCCCTCAAGAGGGTTGTGTCAGCCTTTGGAGGGGACACTGATTTTGCAGTAACCTGTCAGCCTTCAGACTTGAACCAAGACATCAGCTCTGTTGACTTAAGGCCTCCAGAATGAGAAGTCAGTTCCTTGTAATTATCTATTACAACTGTATATGCTTTTACATGTATACATATACACATGTGTTTGGAGATTTATCTCAAAGTGGTGCTAAGATCTGTATAACATCTACCCCCCAGATACCTTTTTTGAGAACCAGGGCTGGACGTTACAATAAAGGTGGATATACAAGTATCTCTGGTATGCTAACACCAAGCACTTTGTGCACTCATGAATTGATTATCAAGATCACATGGTAAATCTATTTTTAGTAACTACAGGGAAAATGTTGAGATCTAGGAGCTTTCTGATGAAATCTTTAGGGTCCTTTAAATATAGGTTTGGGTTGTCTGTAATAGGGATATATAAATTTCTCTCTGTCATACTTGTGTCCATTTTATTTCTTTCTCAAGCTAAGAACAGTATACTAAATAAGTGTTATGTAAGTGGGCACTTGTAGGAGGCACAGCGTAAAGAAAGAATTGAGGAACCAGACCTGCTAAACACACAGGCCTATTTTCTTCAAAGGAAGAAAATGGCTGACAGCTGCTCGCCTGGAAAGCTGGAAAGGATGTTGTCTGACAACCTGGTGATCTTTTTGCTATTCTATGGAGCCAGCCTTTTTGAATATCCTCCCCCAATATCCTGAGCATTGCTGAGGCCTGAATTCTGAGCCTTGTCTCTCAATGAATAGAATCCAGCGTATGAAAGAGGCCCCATGTACTTGTATCATCTGTGAATAGCATCCATCGTTAATGCTTATCACAAATCCCTCCTCCTTAGGCCCTTGCCCTGAGCACTGTTATCTGTCACTAGAACTCCTTATTGTACAGGTCACAGGTGCTTTGCTTCCTTGCTAGGGAATTTCTATGCCTAAAGTTTCATTGTGATAACGGTCACCTGGAAGCTACTTCCCAGACTTTTACTCTGCTTAAATGTGTAAGAAAAATTAACTCTGAGGTTGGACTCTGAAGTTCTGACCTGGCACCTGAAAAATTGGTGCTGAATCGAGTTTCATTCTTCATGTGGTTGGTTTCCATGCTGCCCATGATAGTTGTGAGGGCCCCTACAGACCCTCTAATATTTCATTCTCTGCTCTAGAGGAAAGGCCTTCATTCATTCCCTGGTTAGCTTAGTCAGCTATAGCTTTGTTTATATCACCTTTATTAGGCTGGCATTTGTTCCTCCTACTTTTAGTTTCTACAGGGCTTTTGTCATGAAGGATGTTGAATTTTGCCATAGGCTCTTTTTTGTATGTCTCTTGAAGTAATCATATGATACCTGCTCTTTTCTACTTTTGTGTTATATTTAATTTATTGATCTGTGTGTGATGGGCCAACAAACTTGCATCTTTGGATGAAACAAATTTGGTCATGGTGTGTGATCTTCCCAGTCTGCTCTGGACATTGATTTGTGAGTGTTTATTGAGAATCTTATGAGCATCTTTGTTCATCAGGACATTGATCAATAGTTTTTCTTCTTTTGTTGTGCTCTTCTCTGATGTTGATCAGGGCTATGCTGGGTTCATAGAGTGAGGTTGCTATGTCCTTTCGCTTTCCATTTGAGGGATGGCTTGAGTAGCATTGGTGTTAGCTTTTCTTTCAGGTTTTGTTTTCTGGTGGTAGCTATGAGTTGTTTATATCCTCTTGATTTAATGTTGTTAGGTTCCATGTGTCTTGTGACCCTTTTAAACAATCAATTGATTGAAACATGAAGGTTTATTTCTTGACTCTGAATTCAATTTCATTGATCTGAATTCTCTCATTCCTGCTTTCCTGGCTTACCCCTTTGAAATATTCCTACCTACTGCCTTCTCTTGCTTCCTCATGATGACACTGACTTTAAGCAAAGCCAAAAACAAAACAACAACAACAAAACAAAACCCGAGGAGGGAGTGACAGGGAAAGGATGGTTCTGAGTTCATAACAAAGGGTGGCTCTCTCTTTTATGCCTCTCTCTGTGTTGTGTGCACATATGTGTATATGAGTGAACATACGTGTGTGGAAGGCAGAGGTTGGCATTGACTGTCTTCCTGGGCCTCCACTCTCTTGTGCCTGCACTGGGCTTGCAGGTGTGCTCTGCTACACCTGGGTTTTTCATATAGGAGCCTGAGATCCAAACTCAGTGTGTGCACAGCAGCAAGTAGTTTTTCAGCTGAACTATATCCCAAGCTTTATTTTTGCATATTAGAGAAAGAGTCTTTGTCTGTCAATAAGGCTGGCCTTGAACTTGTGATCCCTCTGCTTCTTCCTCCATAATGATAGGACGACAGGTTTGTTTACCCGGCAGCAAGGCTTCCTTCCTTTTAATAAATATATTATGTTGACCCTCAAATGTGGAGACTCAAAGAGCAATACACAGTATTCTTTGAACAGAATGTTTCTATTTCACAAACAACCATATTTAAAGTGCGTGTGTGTATGATGTGCATGTGCGCACATGCATGCCATGGTGCACAAGCAGAGGTCAGAGGACATTTTCCTAGAGTCTACTCTCTCCTTTCCCCTATACATGGGTTCCAGATATTGAGCTTAGATCAGCACGCTTCTATAGTAATCACTTTTATTCACTGAGCATCTCATTGACCCCACACATTTTATCTGATGCCAGCGTATGTGAGTATTATAAAACTTTAGACCTTAATTTTAAAATGCCTATGACTCTTCTGCTTGCTGATATGCACAACATAGAAATCTAGGAGCACTGGGTAGAATTTGTGGTGTTAGTAGATAAACACAATATATAGACTAAAAAAGGCTCTGCATTGTGTGTGCCCAGCACTTCACCTCCATGCAGTGTGCACAAATGCATGCTGGTATACATTTCCCTTCATTCCCTATTCAAATATGTACTATTATGCATGCACACATTGTCAGAATAATTACTTCTCTTTGTATGAACACCAGCTACCATTCCCCACGTCCTGCCGCTAACTTGTCTGGCCATAAGTTATACATTTTGTGCTATTTACTCTAGATTAGCAAACCCCTCGAGAAGCACGTCACAGTATTCTCTGAGAATAAATGGTTTTCACAGCCAGTTATGAATAAGAATTGAGTCTAGATGATTGAGAACCTAATGACAAATCACAGGGGTCTGTGAAAGCTGCTGGCTTCATGAACTCAGTGGACATCTGCAAGGGCCACATTTCCACCCAGATGAATGATGGAGCATATGCCTTCTGAGTCCCTTTTCTGTCAACAGATCTTCTTTGTCTGTAGTTGTACCAGAGTTGATGCATCATTTCCTTGAAAGGTCTGGTGGTCAATGTATAGATAATTGGATTCAGAGCACTGTTGATAGGCAGAACGAAAATCACCACCCAAGAGGTAATAGTATCTGGAAGAGAAAACATGAGAAATCTGAGTGTTGGCAGATGTTGTAAGCACCTCTTGTATGTTCCATCTTCAGCGCCCCTTTTTCTTTAGTGTGACGTAATTAAACACCAAGTCTCCATTATTTTCAGGATGTCCTCCTGTCAGTGTTTAGAGGAATGCCAGTACTGTGAGGGCATGGGCTCTTCTTGTTGGGAGGCTTTTCCTGAATACACCAGAGTGCTGACAAAAGAACACTATCGGGGGTATTTATACAAAGTTATCACATATCATTCTGAATCCATTTAAAGAAAAACCCTGTTGTTTAGCATTAATCACTATTTGCAAATGCTTTAACTATTAGGAGGTGCATGTCGTGTTTCTCAGAATGTGCAGATTTATCTCCAATAGATATCTTTTTGCTATTTATTTGATTTTTTTATGGCATTGTTAGGATTGACCCTAGAGCTTTTACATGCTACACAAGCACTCGACTGGCTTCAAGGCCAATTTATTCTAAAAATAGGCACATATGTTAAGGTTTGCATACGTGTGTGTGTGTGTATTACATGCAGGCACTGTGTGCACGTGTGCGCATTCATGTGAAGGCCAGAGGTCACTGTTAGGTGTCTTTTCCCATTGTTCTCCACATTAGTTTTTGAGACAGTACCTCTCCGAGAGCCTGGAACTCACCGAGTAGGCTAGGCTGGCTGGCCAGTGACTCCCGGGAGTCCCTGGTCTCTGCCTCCTCCCAGTGCTGCGGTGTGCTATCGCACACTTTGCTTTTTATATGGTTATTGGGGAACTCAAACTCCTGCCTGTGTGGCCAGCATCTTATAAACTGAGCCATCTCCCCAGCCTGCAACATTTTCAGGCTTTTGACCAAATATATATATTTCAGGGAAATGTCTTGGAGTAGATAGTGACACAGACCTAAAACCCCAAGTAATAAGAACTGGGACAAGCCAGGTTGCGGCGGCACATGCCTTTAACCCCAGCACTTGAGTCAGAGGCAGGAGGACCTCTGTGAGTTTGAGGTCAGCCTGGTCTATAGAGCTAGTTCCAGGATAGCGAGGGCTATACAGAGAAACCCAAAACCAAAGCTAAAACAACAAAATAGAGGCCAAGACAAGTACATGGCTGTTCTAGAGCAACTTAACACGACTGTGCCTCAAGATATAAAGTAGGAAAGGTCTAGAGATAGAATTGGGTGGTAGAGCACTTGCCTAGTATTATGTGGCCCTATGTTCAGTCCCTAGCACCACAAACAAGCAACCCCCAAACAAAGCAAGGCAAAGCAGGACAAAATAAAATCCCCAAATATATGTGCCTAAATCTATCTTCTTTTGAAAATTAATTTTAATTTGTATGTGTCTGTCTGTGTATGTGCCACATGTATGTGGGTACCCAAGGAGGTAAGAAGAGGGTCTCAGAGTCCCAGGAGCTGGCACTACAGTAGGTAAGTCTCCCCGTGTAGGCGCTGGGAACCGAACTTCCGTCCCTGGGAAGAACAGCAAATGCTTTTAACTGCTGAGCCATCTCTGCAGCTTTCTAAGACTATCTTAAAAATCACCTTTGCGCATATATAGAGCTACCAAACACTCAGATTTTTGTTATGAAGTAATTGATGCTATTGTCTTTATTCTTCATAACTTTTCAGATTCTATTATCACCTGTGGGATCAGACAAAACTCAGTTATGCAAACATAAATGTAAAATGTGTAGTCGGTAGGGGATACTTGTACATTTTTGTGATTAAATGCGCATGACACACTTGTTTATACTTTAGGCTGTTTAAATGTGGAGTCCTGTGGCAGTTAGTACATCTCCACTCTGGAGCATCCCTCCCCCGCCAGTCTCGGAATGTCTTCCCAAGTGAGGCTGTGCCTTTTCAACGATACTTTCTACTCTCCCTTTCCAGCCGCTAGCAGCTGCTAGTCTATGTTCTGTCTACGAGTTCGACTATTCCAGGGCTCTCACATGAGATGAATCATAAAACACGTGGCCTTTTTGTGTCAGGTTATTTACTCAACACAACACCTTCAGGGTTCATGTGTAACAAACGCAGCATATGCCAGGAATGTCCTTCTGAAGACTACATGAGAAGGCTCAGTGGGTAGAGGTTCTTGCCACCAAGCCTGACAACCTGAGTCTGATGCCAGAATGTACATGGTGAAAGGGGAGAATTGACTCCAGCAGATTGTCTTCTGACTTTCACATGTGTCTCATAGCATACATGTACATGCATGTACATACACACATGAAATAAATATAAAAATGTTTTAAAGAACTTCCTTTGTCTATAAACCTGAACAATGATCCACATGCTTGTATGTTTCGTCCATCCATCTGTAGACTATACAGCTCCTGCCTTCCTATGCTGCTGTCCACATAGGTGTGCGGATACCTGTTTTAGTTCTGGCTTTCAGTTACATTGCCTGTTTATCCAGTTGTGGAGTGGCTGGGCTGTATGACAATTCCATGTCTAATATTTTGCAATTGCTGACACGCTTTTCTCCAGTAGCCATACCATGTTCAAATCCTATATCAATGCACCAAGTGTCAAATTTCTTCTTGCCAACCTATCTTTTCTCTCTCAACATAACTGCCGCTGTGATGCAAGTCATATACATTATTTTAAAACTCAAAGCTGTTTTCTCTTGTGTCAGACTCTGGTACAATGGTCATATGTATTGTAGAGAAAAGCATTTCTTACATTCTAAAAAGAAAAAGGAATTCATGATTTGGCAACTACTTTGGTTTGTTTTTCTTCATGGTCATTTTAAGCAGGCAACCAATATAAGCACTGCAGACCATTTATTTTGGTCATTGTACTTTATTTTCATGATAATTTTGGCACTAGGCATTTCTGGAAAGAGCTCAACAGTCTCTCTCAGTAAGCACTTTATCAATGATGCAGCCAGAGTCCACTCTACTCTGACTAATAATTCTTCTTCTTTTTTTTTTTTTCTGGTTTTCTGAGATAGGGTTTTTCTGTGTAGCATTGGCTGTCCTGGACTTGCTCTGTATACCAGGCTGGCCTCAAACTCACAGAGATCCACCTACCTCTGCCTCCCTGACTGCTGGGATTACAGGCATGCACCACCACCCCCGGCTTGCCTACTAGTTCTTGAAATGAGTTATTGTTAAGAGTATTATTTGTCTTTCTTAGAATAATGCTGCACAGATTTATTCTTCCCTGGAAAAGATTGTACCTGGTATTTCTACCTGAAGCAGAGAAAGAAATTTCAGTATAAAAATGGGAATCCAACATAATGCATCAGTCAACACAATAAGGAAGAAGCGCTTGGCGAGGACCATCTCCCGTTTCACTTGCTTCTGTATTTCAGTTGCTGTTATGGTGCTTTGATGAACACTGTAAAACATGCTTCCATAGGAGAACACAATGATGATAAATGCCACAAGGTTAATACCTGTTTAGACCATGAACAATATTAATAGTGTATGTTAGCATTCTTTTAAGACAAACAGTTAACATGCCTTAGGTGTTACTATTAAGACCCATAAAGCCTGTAAAGTGGCATTTATTTACCCTGTGACGAAGCCTTACTTTGGAGTTCAGACTAGCCTTCAGTTCAGATAGCCTAGGCTGGACACCAACCTACAATTCTCCTGCCTCAGATCACAAATATGTACCAGATCTCCTTCCTGACTTCCATTTTCAGTTACACAGTCTCATCCCACTTGAAGAGTCCTGTGCTTCCGCTCTGCCCCCGTCTGGGGGGGGGTATGTCTATAGGTCCTCTAGACGCAGGCTGCCTCCCCATCCCTGAGTGTCAGCCATCAATTCCCAGAGGCACTTGCTACCTGGAAACAAGCTGACCAGTGAGAATCAGGCGGTCTTCCACTCTACTTCTTGTGCTTCACTTCCCGTTGACCAGCCTCATCCCCGGCCTCATCCCAGCCTCGTCCCCGGCCTCGTCCCCGGCCTCGTCCCCGGTCTCGTCCCCGGCCTCGTCCCCAGCCGTGCAGCAGGTCACCTGCAAGGGCCTGTGCATCCTCTCTGACTCCACTGTCTGGAATCTCCAACAAACCTTGCAGCAGGTCTGTCTTTCCTCTCTCCTGTAGACCCTTCCAGCCCCACCTCCCTTACAGCCCATGACATTCCTTCATGTCAGCTCTTAATAACTAGGAACTCATTCAACCTGGACTGCCAGTGGCCATACCTGGTAGGGAATCAAAAACACTCCTTACTAGGCAACCCACGGCCACCACACCCTCCTAAGACCCAGGGGTGACAACAGATACCAAGGAATGGAACACTCACTCAAAGAAGTCAAGATCTGATATCAACACGTAGAATCAGAATTACTCCAAACCCAGATGTCTAGATGTCAGAGCAAAGGTCACAGCCATTAACAGCATATGATAGTATGTATGCACCAGAAACCAATAACCCCACTACAGTAGTTAAACAACAACAACAACAACAACAAAAAAGGCAATATAATTGCAGCAAAAACAAGGATTTAAAAATAGCTCTTATAAATATGCTCAAGCACTTCCAAGAGGGCATGAATAAATCTAATAAGTGTGAAAACACAAACTAACAGTAGAGTAAAATGATGAAAATGGTTCAAGACATGAAACTAATAATAGAATCACTGAAGAAAATCCAAGGTAAAACTGAAAATGAAAAACTTTAGGAAGTCAAACAAAATCCCCAGAGATAAACCTCACCAATGGAGTATAAGAGATGGAAGAGGAAATTTAGGGCATTGAAGACAGGTAGAAGAAATGGATACCCCAAGCAAAGAAAATGTTAAAACATCTAGAAAATCTCGGAGACTAGGAAAAGACCAAATCTATGAGTAATGAGGAGAAGATACCAGGTCAAAGGCACAGAAAATGCTTTCCAACAAAACCTTAGACGATTTCTCTAACCTTAAGAAGGTTAGGGCCTATCAAGGTACAAGAAGCATACAGAACACCAAATAGACTGAACCAGAAAAGAAATTCCTGTGACACATAATCAAAACATTAAACAGAACAAAGAAAAAACATTAAAAACGGGAAGGAAAAAAGAGCAGCTATCATGTAAAGGCAGACCTATTAGAATAACCCCTGATGCCTCTCAGTAGAGACTCTGACGGCCAAAAGGGATGGATGTTTTACAACCGCAGATGCTGTCCCAGATTGCCATAGCCAGCAGAACATTCAATCAGAATAGACAGAGAAAGAAAAACATTTCCCAACAAAAGCAAATTCATCTACCTACAGGTGCACCCTTGCACAAGGCACTAGAACAACAATTCTCACCATGTGCGTGGCGACCCCCTCAGGGGAGGGGTTCAAATGACTAACAGGCGTGGCCTAAGACCATCGAAAAACACAGATATTTACATTATGATTTATAACAGCAGCAAAATCACAGTTACGAAGTAGCATCGAAAATAATTGGTGGTTGAGAATCGTAGCATTAGGAAGGTTGAGAACCACTGAGTTAGAAGGTTCGATGCTTGTGAACAGTGGACAGCATGAATGAGTTTCGTACTGTGAGATCCTCCAGCAAGAGCTGGAACACAGGAAGGCTTGCAGTGCAAGGTTTCTTACCAAGAAAAATCACCACTGAGTAAATCTGGGCGCCAGCACTCCCCGTGTCTTCCGAATGAAGAGGAAAGCACACACCATTGGTGCCATAGTAGTTTTTGAAAAATTCCTTGTTGCTGAGTGGAGCAAAGGCCACTACAAACCCAAAAATCCAAATGAAAACCAGAACCGTGAGAGTTCTACATTTTCGAGGCCTTAAACACCGAAAAGGATACACAATGCAGACATATTTTTCCAATGTCAGGAACGTTAAAAGTAAAACCGATACTTCTGTGGACAGAATGGCCAAAGAGCCCATAAACTGGCAATGAACGCTCTCCATCCACGGTTGCGCATGCTTGTTGTATTCTCCCCGAAACTTGAGGTCAAAGGCTCCGATCACGAATAAATATACTCCCATTAGGCAGTCGGCACCTACAAGGGTCAGGTTTACAGGTTCAGGGAAACACGTAGTATTCTTATTAGTATATTCTTATAGTATTCTTTACACAAAACATTTTAAATGATCCATGTTTCTATGTTATGAAGACATTCACGGGTTGGTTATATAGCTTGGCAGTAGAGTGCAGTATGAATGAAGCCTTGGCTTCAAACTCAAATACCAAGCAAATCCCTAACTTGGATGAGGACCCATCAATCCATTGGCTTTGTAACTACTGTCTCAGGAGACTTGTTAGGGGTGGAAAAGATGGCGAAGCCGTTAGGAGCAGGTCTTGCAGATGACCTATGTTCTTCTGTGTTCCCAGCACCTGCACTAATTTACAACCACCTGTAACTCCTGCCCCAGATGATCCGATGCCTCTGCCCTCCTTAAAAACACACATATGCATGAACACACATATACATACCTGTACTTTAAAATAAAATAAAAAACGTTAAAAAGAGAAAGCTACAGTTAATTATAAGATTATCTCTCTGTATTTACAATCCTGGCCTGTAAAATGCCCTCTGTTTTGATCTCATTTGGCCCCATCACTTGGCTGTATGAAAGCAGTCAATGAAATTGGTTATGCTGTATATTCAGTTAGGGACTTAGATGAGGGGCATTATTTGGTCCAGCTCTTCCAATTCAGCCAGATAAGCATCACCCCAAATCTGGAGACACTTAACTCAGACGTTTCGTTGGTGAAGTAGTGGCTACAAGTTTTGAAGTCTATACGGTTAGGAAATATGCATAATTATGAACAGTTTTACAGCCAGCACAATTTAGGAGCGCTGGTGACCCGCGCTCACTTAACCAGCATGATTTTCTCGACTCTCTTTCTCTCCTATTTCTATTTTTCTGTCCCTTCTTAGCTTCTTATATTCAAAATTAATTAACACTCAATGTGTAGACTTCTTAACAGTTTTACTTTTTAAAAGCTCTTTTAATTAGTGGACCTTCATTATGTAAAATAATGGTTTTCATCATTGAATTTTCTTTTTATTACAATAATATTTTAACTAGTTTTTTGAGAATTTCAATATGTTTTGGTCACTATGACATTTTCATAGATGCATATCATGTACTCTGACATTTCTTTTTCAAGCAAAAACAGATTATTTTGACTGTTTAAATATTCTCTTAAGTCCTTAAAATCATAGATGTGATTTTAGAATTTTAGACTGGTAAGGCTGATTCTATTTTTTTGAAGTCGTTTTTAAAAAAATGATTCCTTTTTAATTTTTTATGTGCATTGGTATTTTGCTTGCATGAATGTCTGTGTGAGGATGTTGGATTCCCTGGAACTGGAGTTATGAACAGTTGTGAGCTGCCATGTGGTTGCTGGGTATTGAACCTGGGTCCTCTGGAAGAGCAGTCAGTGCTCTTTCCTTCTGACACACCTGTCCAGCTCCTTGAAGTCTTTTTTCTTTTTAATTGAAAAACTTTTATACCATAGATTCTAATTATTCTAATTATGCGTTTCCCTCCCTCAATTCCTCCCAGATCCTGAACCCCATCCATTCAACTCCATATTTCTCTCAAGCAAACAAACAAAAAACAACCAAGAAACACACACAAAGCTAAAATCCTACCCAAATATACAAGCAAAAGAACAATAAGACAAAAAAAAAAAAGCCAAAACAGAGCAGTTTGAGACAAAAGTCTACAAAAAGACCATTGAGCTTTGTGTTGACCAACTACTTCTGTATAGGATCTAGTCTGAAATGTGCCTAATATACTCAGTAAGACCCCATGGAGAAAACTAATTTTTCTTTTTGAACATTGATTCTAATATTTGTTTTAACAATGTCGTTATCTTCTAGCATTTCATAGAAAAATTAAAATTGACTCAGAATTTTGAAGCTGACCTTCAAAGTTGTAAACATTTTGTGAGTTTTGTTTCTCACACAGCTTGCTGTTGGGGTTGGTCTGAGGCTTATATTTCGATGCTAATTACTGGCCCTCAAGATCTGGCTACTGCCCTATCTTGTTGTGTAAACCTGCCTGCGACATTATTACTGATTGGTTGCTTAAAAGACCTAAAACCTGGGCAGGGCAGAATGAGGTAGTCATGGCTAAGGTTCCCAGGCGTTGGGGACTGGAGAATCACAGGAAAGGATAGACAAACAGGAAAAGAGGAGTAAGGAGGATGCCATGATGGGTCAGTGTGGAGAAGGAACCACACGGGCAGGGAGGAAGGACTCCAGTAATGTCGAGGAAAGGCCCAGATGAAGAATAGAAACAAATGTTGATACGATTATGGATGGAAGGTAGCCCAGATAAGGTGGTTAAGGCGGATGGCATTGGATAGGGTCTGGGAGGTGGATGGTGAGATTATTGAGATAGCGTAGGTAGAAATATCTGCCCAGCCCAAGGCAAATAAGGCAATTATAAAATCTAACAGGTGTTATAAAATCCAATTATGATAGTGGGTTAAATAAGACTGCTGTAATAATTATAGGGCATATAATAAACATTATATAGCCTGCACAATTTTATAACTGACAACAGCTTGCAATGAAAAGATATTAGAACCCAGCCTTTGAGCAGTGTCTGGAATAGTAAACGCAGCCACTCCTGTAATGGTGGGCGTCTTGTGGAGGACTTGCCTTGGGGGCTACAGATACATCCTATGCTATGGGACCCAGGCTGTAAACATTGTGAAGTCTGATTTTTCATTAATTTTCTTTGTAGTTCTCATTTAACATAATACTTTACAATCACATTTTGAAAACTTAAGCCAAGCCACAAAAGTAGCTCTGGGTGTTAAAATGTAACTATGAAAGACAACAGTTTCTTCTTTTTTTCTTTTATTGAAAATAGATTCTTCTCTCTACAATACATCCTGATTATAGTTTCCCTTCCCTCTATTCCTCCCAGTTCCTCTCCTTCTCTCTTCTCCTCTGGAACCACTGCCTTTCTGTTTCTCATTAGGAAAAAACAGGCTTCTAACAATCAAACAGGACAAAATAAAATATAATAAGATGAAGCAAAAACTGTCATATTGAAGTTGAGCATGGCAACCAAGCAGGAGAAAAAGAGTACCAAAAACAGACACAAGAGTCTGAGATTCACTCATTCTCACAGTCCTTAAACTACAGGACTGTGAGAATCCCATAAAAACACTAAGCTAATAGCTATACTATACACAGAGGACCTGGTGCAGACCCATGCAGACCCTGTGCTCGTGGCTTCAGTCTCTGTGAGTTCACATGTGCCTTCTTAGTTGATACAGAAAGAGAAGGCAGCAATTTCATTTGTAGTAAAATCATTCAGATTGAAAAAAACTTTATTTATTCTACCATTTGTGTGTGGTGTGTATGTTGGGGCATGTGTGCACTTGTTCATGTATGCCTATCTTGTTAGTTTATGTACTCCACATGTGTACAGGTGCCATGAGGCCAAACGGTGTTGAAACCCCTGCAACTGTAGTTACATGTGGTTGTGAGCTGCATGGTTGTGCAGGCTGGGACCCAAACCTGGGTCCTCTACAAAAGAAGTGCTTCCTCTTAACTTCTGAGCTATTTCTCCAGCCCTGATGTGATAAGGGAATATGCCTTGTGAGCCATGCCCTTCATGAGAAAATTCTTGTGAGTGAGGCCTCCTTAACCTGTGTAAGATGACTGAACTTTATTATTACTGTTGTTATTTGTGTGGTGTGGTCTGTGTGTGTGTGCATGCACACCCACGTGTGTTCCCAAATGTGTAGAGGCTGTGACGAAAGCACTAGATTCCATGGAACTGGAATTACAGGCAGTTGTAGTTCTTAACTGCTGAGCCATTTCTCTTACCCCGAAATTTCTTAGTTTAAAAACTAATTTTCTTATGACTAATGTTATTTATTTTTTATTACAGAAAATACAGAAATACCATATAAACAAAAAGAAGGAAGATTTTAAATCTCATAATTCTAAGACTCATGGAACTTACTTTCTCTCTTAAATTTTCTTTTAAGATTTTTTTATTGTATGAGTATGGGTGTGTTTTCATGTAAGAAGGTGTATGATGTGGGTGCCTGGTGCGGACGGAGGTCAGAGAGGGTGCTGGAGCCCTTGGAAGTGGCACTATGGATAGCTGTAAACTACCATGTGGGTGTTTGACCTGAACCTGGGTCCTCTGTGAGGATTAATTGTGTTCTCAACTGCTGATTCGTCTCTCCAGACTTTTCCTTTCTCTCGCTGTCTGTCTCTTTTAGAATATTTTATTCTTATTTTTATTATGTGAGTGTACATCTGAATTTGTACGTGGGTGTGTGCACATGTTTGCAAATGCCTCTGGAGGCCAGAGATGTCCCTGGAGCTGAAGTTATAAGGTGTCGTAAGCCACCACACGTGGGCGCTAGGAACCCAAGTTTGGTGCTCCAGTAGAGGAGTATGTGCTCTTAGCCATGGAGCCACCGCTCCAGCCCCACAGAATTAATTTTCTAATAGCAACAATTTTGCACATTTCAAGCATAGCTCCTCTATAACCAGGAAATACTCACAGCAGAGAGAAATGATCGACATAGCATGCAGCTTGTTCTCAGACCTGATGTATGGTCGCATACAAATAACAAAAATGTTTCCAAAGCAGGTAATTGCAGATACAACCCAGACAAAGACTCTCTGAATGATGCTTGCCAAGAGGTTCTCAAGAGATGAAATACCATCGGTGTTGGGCTTACAGCTGCGTACATGTGGTGCATACCCACAGTACTGAAATTTCTTAAAATATCTGATGTACAAAGAGAAGAAAAAGTTGCATATACTGAAGTTAATGTTATCACTGATATTTTTCTTCAACATTTTTTTCAATATTTTCTCTGTAGAAAGTGTTTTCATATAAGATTCAGTGGAATAGAAAACATTTCCTTAACTAATCACTCGTTATTCTGAAGTTCAAAATTTAATTCTTATTCACTTGACTTTACAGTAAAAGACTGTGTGGGTACAAACTGCAAGTAGGCATAATGAATGCATGTTAGACATGTTTTAGCACATGCATAAATGGTTAGCTTGTGAGCAAGAGATTATCCATAGACACTTTCAATGGCTGTTTACAGAATTCAGTCACGGAAACCAGTGTTTCTCAACCTGTGGGTTGCAATCCTTTTGAGGGTTCAATGACCCTTTCACAGGGTTTTCCTGAGACCATCAGAAAACTCAGATACTTACATTCCAATTCATAACAGTAGCAAAAATATTTATGAAGTAGCAATGAAAATAATTGTATGTTGAGGGTCACCACAACATGAGAACTGTGTTAAGGGTTGCAGTGTTAGGGAGGTTGATTGTCACATGGTACAAACACATGGTTATGAAGCCCTTATAACTATAGCTTTGCCACACACAGCTGGTCTTACTGCTTGGCTCCCAGGGGAAAAATTAAATTTTTTCTCTTTGCTGCTTCCATGGCTTTTCCGTTACAGAAGTTATAACATAACATCACAATAAGTTATTAGCAATAACTACTGATCACGCTATCACTCACACTAGATTTTGAAACACGATGAAGAATTAAATGTCGAGCGAATTTTTTCATTTGTAGAGATATCGCTTTGATAAAGACATTACCTGGATAAACAAGAATTGCTGTGTATCAGCAGCAACATGAGTGCCACTTATTGGGTGCGCTTTAGACATCAGGAATAAGTTTTCTAATGAACGCCATGAAACCAGTGATAACATCATCAGAATAGGAGATAAATCTTCAATGGGGGAAAATTATGTGATAGGAAATTTCCTAGTAATACTAGAGATTGGAATTCAGACTGCATCAATCTGCTTCACAGGCAAAGAGTGATGGTGAAAACAAACAATTATCTCTATAGTATAAACAATTACAGTAGTAAATGATTGGTGGATTGGCTATTTTGTGTCTTGCCAAAGGCGAGGGCAGTTGTTGATATGTGCATCGGGTTTGCATTTCTGTGTGAGCTACGATGGGCTGAGCAGGGTATAGGGTGGCTGTGCTGTTTCTTCCTGCTTTAAGAGTCTGAGGCTGAACTGTTGTCATCAACAGAACCTCAGCAGGTACTTCTTTGCTAATTTGCCTATTTGGCATAGAGTCATCTGTTAGCAATAGTGCCCTTATTTCTTCAGAGAGAAGCATCAGCCAAGTAATCATGGTGGAGGCCCTCCTCTAGCAAACAGCCCAAGAAGAACCCTGAGCCTTGTCGATGGTATGTGAATGGTTTTTCATCAGGGCTTGGTTACGACCACTGTTCAACTCTTCTTCCCATGATTCCTGCCCAATTCAGGCTCTTCTCTTAGTTATTTCTAGATTTCGTGAGCTACACTGTTTTCTTCCAACAAATTCAGTTCTTGTTGGTCAGACTGTTTTGTTGTGAGCAATCAAAGAAGCTAATAAAAGCTCTGCCTCTGAGGAATCATGGTAAGCAGAAACAATGTCCTGTGTTAGACTTAGAGTGCAGGGAAGATTACAGAGAGGTTGACAAGATACTTCTAAATTACTGAAAATTACCATAGTGTGAAGAGAGGGGCAGTGCTTGCTATGATAATCAACTCAAAATAATTATAAGGCCAATGATCAATGCAAAACCAGACACACTGCATAGAATTTACAAAGGTTACCATTTTATCCACGCACTTACTGCAGTCATACTCTGACTTTAGGGACAGTTTTCTCTGGAGAAGAGTTCTCCCACCTTCATTAATTTGTAGCAATTATTTACATATCATATTGAAATATGTTTAGATATTATATATATAACTTTTATATTACATATCCATATTATATACAAACACGTTTGAAATGAAAAATTAATAATGTCTACAAACCAATGTGTTTGTTGTGTGAAATGTGTGTAAATATCTGATTGAGTGAAGACTTATGTGTGCCATAGCATTTGTGTGTGTGTTGGAGAATGGCTTCAGGTGCTGGTGTTGACCCTCCACCTTGTTTTTGAGGCAGAATCTCTCACGTTGTTTGTTGCTCCATTTTATATTCCAGGTTGTCTGGCTGCCAAGCTTCAGGCTGGAGTCTCTGGCCCCTGAGTCCCAGCCCCCCTGAGGAGCGCCGAGATCACAGCCACTTGTTCTGTCTTCTACTTGGGCTCTAGGGAACTGGGCTCAGGCGTTTTTACCTGCTGAGCCGTCTCCCCAGCCCTATTTGTAATTCTTTTATATTACGTACATACACTCTTATAGCCTCATCTGGTGGCATTTACACAAATGGTACACATTACTATCTTGTTGGGTAAAAATCAGCATCTGTGAGTGTTATTAGAGATAAGTGTGTCTCGTAAGACTTAGTAGACCCCTCTTATATCTGGGGCTTTTGGTGTTTGACCTTCTTCCCATAAAATGTTATCAGAGTGTAGAAAACATCTGACATCTGTATAACTGATGTCAGTCTTTAAAAGTTAATTATTGACTACTAGATGGTCTGAGATCATCTAGGCTGCTAACAAATCCGTCATAGCCTGGGAGTTGAAAGAAACATTCATTTCTCAGTTCTCCATGCTGGGAAGTCCAAGGTCAAGGCGCCAGCATATTAGGTAGCTGGTGCAGTGCTGCTGCCTGGCACATTTCTCCTGTGTCCTCATGTGGCAGGTGGTGCAAGCGAGACCCTCCCCCTTCCTTTCCTCCCCTCCCTTCCTTTCTTTTTTTCTTCCCTCTCTCCTTCCTTCCCTCTTTCCTTCCTTCCCCTTCCTTTCTTCCTCCTTCTGTCCCTCCCTTTCTTCTTTCTTTCCCCCTTCTCCCCCTTTTCCCCCCACTCCATTTCTTCTTTTCTTTCCTAATGTATGATACTTTCAATTTTCATAATTTCTCTCTCTTTTGTGTGTACATTCATGGTGGAGACCCAAAGAGAAGTCTGTTATTTTCCACCTTATTCCCTTGAGACAAAACTTCTCATTGAATCCAGAGCTCAGCTGGTCACCCAGCAAGCCCCAGTGAACCTCTTGTCTCTGGCTACCTCCAGCGGTTTGATCATAGGCTCACGGGGTTAAAAGCTTACATGGTCAGCTCAGGTCCTTGTGCTGTCACAGCACGCTGCCCAACTGAGCTGTCTCCCTACCCAGTATGCCCTCCCCCTCCCTTCTTCCTCCCTCTTGCTGGGAATTCATTAAGCCTAGGGCTTCGATGTCCCAGCTCCAGTCTTTCTCAAATTCAGTTTTAAAAGATTAACTATTTATTATATATGTAGTGTTCTGGCTGTGTGTATGCAGCATGCCAGAAGAGGGTACCAGATGTCACTATAGATGGTTATGAGCCACCATATGGTTGCTGGGAATGGAACTCGGGACCTCTGGAAGAGCAACCAAGGCTCTTAAACTCTGAGCCATCCCTCTAGCCCCTCATTTTTGTTTTGAGACAGGGTTCCACTATGAAGCCATGACTAATTTGTAATTCTCCATATAGATCAGGCTGGCTTCCAACTCAGAGATCCACCTGTCTCTGCCCCCCAGTTGCTGGGATTAAAGGTGGTGTGCCACCACCCTGGGTTTCAAGTCTCCATTATAGGGGCACTAATACTATTCATGAAGGCTGTGCCTGAAGGAGCCAGTCATATTTTCAAGGCTTTAACATTGCAACGTACAGTTTGGAAGAGGGACACAAATACTAAACATCCAGAAGCAAATTAGCACAAATTTTAAATATTTTATTTACATTTAGTTTGGCCCTATTATATGGAGACACAAAGGTTAAAATCAAGGTGAGCAACAAGAAAACGTCTACTTACATGTGAGAGAGGTTCATGAGAGGTCTAAACATCCTTCGTTGGATATTTGAAATTTCAATTCCTTCTAGGCTGCTAAAAATACCAAGTAATAGTCAAAAGAACATGTGTCTTCCACAGCACAATAAAACAGCTATTTTTGTGAAAGACAGTATAGTAAAGTGCCTTTAGTTAGCATTATTCTAAGTGAAATGCTCAGACTCTGCCTAACTAGACACCTCCCAATTTATGGACATGTGTGTCTTTCTTTCAAAGTCTTCACAGTTCACAATACAATGTCTATCAGTAAATGTTTGTAGACTAAGTGCATATACATTCTATTCTGACATCTTTATTTTTTTTCTAATGCCTTTTAAGTCATACTTTTTTTCAATAAAGTGCTACTTTACTGCAGAATAGTTAGATAAGATGAACCTATCCTTGTCTTTTAAAGACAATTAGACATTAACATAACTTTTGTCTTTTGTCTCTGTGGGGTGTGTGGGTGTGTGTGTTGTGGGAGTCATGATTTACATGGTCTAGAAAATTCCATTTGAGGGAAAGGATGCTAATCTTTGACACCCCTGGGAAGAGGGACACTCAGCTGAGAAAAGCGCCCCCAGTGTTTCAGCTGGTGGGCAGATCTGTGGGCTTCTTCTTGTTAGTGACTGATCTTGGAGGACCAGCAAGCCAGTAAGCAGCATTCCTTCATGGTTTCTGCTTCAAGCCTTCAGTTTCTACCTTGGCTTCCCTCAATGATGGACTGACTGTAGCCTGTAGGCCAAATAGACCCTTTCACCCCAAGTTGGTTTTGGTCAGTATTTTATTACAGCAATGGAGAAGCAAGCTAGGACAGATGCCTACAGTAATCTTAAGTAGCCAGCATTAACAGTGCAATGAATATGCCCCATATGTTCAGAGAATAGAAATACACAAGTCAGTATCTTAATCCTGGTGACACAGACAGACATAGGGTTCATTATCATTTAATTTTTAGCTTATTAACACATGATATGGAAGTAATTCCTTTCTGTCCACAGTCCATCAAGGACTCATATATGTTTGTGGAGCTATAAATAAGAAATTGAGAGCATGTATGCTATTAGTATTGAAGTAAAACTGCATATGCACATACTTACAGAGACTTGAGTTTGGCAAGACAATCAAATTGATTTACTTGAATTTTCTGTATTGGGTTATATGAAATATTCCTGTTTTTTTTTTAAAAAAAAAGAGAAGAAATAAGTCATTCCTAAACATTGCTTGGGCAAAGAGAATAAAATTTTTGACTTTGAATGAATTTGAGACATTTACCAAAAATTATAGTACAACTCAAAATATGTTGGAATATTAAAATATAAGACCCGAGACCATAGACGAAGACCTCCATGACACTGGCCTGGAAATGATTTCTTTTGGATGTGATTTCCAAAATACAGACAGTAAAAGTGACAAGAGCCGCAGAGAACTACATTAAACTCAAAAGCCTTTTCATACCATGAAAGAAGTCTACAGCGTGGAAAGAATGATTGCGAAGCACTCTCTCTATCCCTCCATTTCTTTGTTTTGTTCTGGGGGCAGTAAGCACACACTCCACCACTGAGGCAGATCTCCCCCTCTGCACAGTATACATCAGGAAAGGGTGGAATAACTAAAGGACCTAGGGAACTCAATGCGATAGTAAAAAGACAAATAATCCAATTAAGAAATAGACAAAGAACCTGAGTAGACATTTCTCAAAATGTCACAAGTGGCCAACGTGTATTCAAAGCACTCTGAGAATCACCATTCCTTAAAAAATGCTAATTTATTTATTAGAGCCAGGGTGTAGCTGAGGACGACACTGAAACTCGCTAGACTTGGCCTTGACTTTTGAACTTCTTAACCTCAAAACCAGTGAGCCACATAAAAGTCTATTGTTTATAATTTACCCAGGCTGTAGTATTCTGTTATGGTAGCAGAAAATGGGCTAGATCAACAGCAATGAAAAGAAAGATATTCTTGTTCATGGCATTGGAAGCCTCAGTCCATATTAATGTCTACGTATTATTCATTTAAGACATTAAAGGAGCCCAAATGGTAAGAACTCAGGAAAGTAAACACCAACAAACCAAATAATCCAATTAAAAGTGGGGTACAGAGCTAAACAGATAATTTTCAACAGAAGATTATGGAATGGTGGAGAAACACTTAAAGAAATGCTCAACGTCCTTGTTATCAGGGGGATGTAAATCAAAATGACTCTGAGATTCCATCTTATACCCATCAGAACGGCTAAGATCAAAAACTCAAGTGACAACACATGCTGGAGAGGATGTGGAGAAAGGGGAACCCTCCTCCATTGCTGGTGGGAATGTAAACTTATACAACCATGTTAGAAATCAATCCTAAGTTACAATGGTTGATAGGGTAAGTGAATTAAATGGCCTTTAAAAGGAATAGTTCTGATTTATGATGCCTTCAATAGGTATATATAAGTTTGCTGTGTGTTGAGAAGGGGCATAGAACCTGAATAACTGAATGTAGACACCCAGACACACTTGTGTTCATAATAGCATCATTCCAGCCAAAAGCTGGAAGCAAACCAAGTGTCCACCCACTGGAGGATGACTCTACACAGTATATGGGATTTTATTATCAGCCCTATATCAAATGAAGTTCTGGCACATGCCACAATGTTGATGTAGCTTGTGGGCACGGTTAGAGAAGTCACAAAATGGTGACTATGACCTGGAGAGAGCAAGTGGTTGCCAGGGGCTGGTGGTTGCCAGGGCTGGGGCAGGCGGAATGTGGAGTTAGAGCTTGGTGGTCCCAGGGTTTCAGCTTTGGACTAAGCAAACCACCGTGGAGGTGGATGTTGGTGAGAGCCGAGCAACAATGTGGAAGATCCCGATGCAACAGATGGGCAGCTCCATGCTATGTCTATTTTACCACAGTTAGAAAACAAGATAAAGAAACCAAGCGGGAACTTAATGTCTTACAATTGTGAGAGCTCCTTCAGATCCTTGAATATGTTCGGTGGAAGACTTTCAATCTTATTACTTCCTAAATCCCTAGGGAAACAATTGCAAGCATGTCATATTGTTTTCCAGAGACTTCATTCACTGGTAGAAAGTTCGTTAAAAAAAACATTTACCACTTTCCAATAGCGCCATTGGTGAGTTGGATTAAATACCAAAAGGTGTCTCCTTGGTGTGTGGATTTGAACTCACAGCCTTGTTCCTGCTTAGCATGTGCCCTACTCCTGAGCGCTGCCTCCAGGCCCATGAAGTCAAGAAGGTTTAAAAGATGGGAAATAGGGAGGCATAAACATCTCTCCCACCCTGACAGGCTCTTCTTCCTTTTTTTTTTTTTTTTGAGACAGGGTCTTATGATGTAGTATAGGTTGGCCTTGAGATCATGAGTCCTGTCCTCTGCCTTCTGAGTTTAGGGATTCTAAGTGTGTACCACCATGTCTGGCTTCATTAAGTTTTCAACACTAAAAAGAAATAGCTGATTCAATCTGACAAATGCTATCACAATTACTGTTATGAGTGCCTTATTTTCAAACTATATATATAGTTATATGCATAACTATATATAGTACTATAACTATAACATACTGAATTTCATGACTGTCTTTGTTATTTACATGGTCATGGGTGAATCATCTATGAAGATGAGTTTTTCTGATCTGGCAAAGGAATCTGTAAGATTTCATTCTTCAGAAATTCCTTCCAGAGTTTACTGTGACCTAGATGACAAACTCAAAACCACTTAGCATGGTATGAAATGTCTTTAAGTAGTTACATGCTTTTCTAACTTAGTTCTGGATGCTGTGTCCTTGGTCCCTTCCCCACAGCCCACACATCCTCCAGAGCAACAGCACCATGCTCTGTGTGGGGCCTTGGTTGTGTAGTCTTTTCCTTCTTCCTGTTCTCTGATATTTAGGAGGTGACTTCAGGTTGGATAAAATTAGGACAATATGGATCACCTGACTAACTTTTGTTTTAATGGATAGACTATGTTTTCAGGTCCCCTTGTTGCATTTTCCCATTACTGAGAATAATTTTCTATGCATTCATAAGATTTGATTGTCATGTATCAGAATTTCTCACTGCAGTTCTAATGATCTATTCAGAGTTTGGTATATGTTTTGTGAATGACTGGTAGTACATACCAAAAATGTTTCAAACTACTCATTAGAGAAAAAGGTTTGGGTTCTAAGTGGCCCATATATTAAACTTTTGGGATGGAACACAGGACTGTTTCCCGGTAAGTAACCATTCCAGTTTACTGTATTCCCTTTGCCTGCCTATCTGTAGGTGAGCTGTCCAACAGCGCCCTGATATTCTACCTGAATTCTTTAATGTTTTAAACATTTTATTCTCGTTCTCTCCCCCTGCCATATGTGTTCATGCACATGTGTGAGTGCTCACATGTACATATGTGCAAGTGCTTCGAAAGGCAGAAAAGGCTGTCTGGTTCTTGGAGCCAGAGTTACAGGTGCTTGTGAACTGTCCAGTGTGGATGCTGGAAACGGAACTCTAGTCCTCTGGAAGAGCAGTATGTATTCTTAACTGCTGCCATCTTTCAAGGCCCCTCCATACTTTAATTTTTATGGAAAAGTATCAGGAATTCAATATTTGGCCTAGATTATTGTCAAAACATGTAACTGTAACCAATACAGGTTACAGTTCGTAACCTGATGGTTCGTATTACTTTGTTCTGATTGTCAATGATCATAAGGCTTTTGGGTTCATCATAGAATTTCTTTGATGGCTTTCGTAATCATGCAAGTGGTGTTTAAAGGGGACATCAAAGCGTTTTGAGTGTATCCCCCTCTTCCTCTATGGTGAGTGGGAAGCTTAGCCACAGCAGTGCTTTATTTCCTTATGGGTCCAGGCTCCCGCCAGCCCCAGGGGATGCTGTCTGGCAGTCTTGTGGTTCCTCACTCTGAACTCTCTGGGAAATGTAAGGACAGATATGCCGCCTCCTTGGAGCAAATGAAACAGAACAGTGTAGGTTGTGTTTTATCTATTAACTTTACCCTGGTTTTATTTAGTCTGAAGCTATGTTTCCTTTATCTAACTTATGTCAATTATTTATTTTATATTTGCTTTTATAAGCTATCTGAATTGTTTTGTGACCCATGCACGTAGAATTACTGTTTGGAAAGAGAAAATTCATATTTCTTAAATATTTAACTAATATGAAGTAAAACTGGAAAAAGGGAATCTTAATACCCACTTAGTTATACTTACAATTCATCTAGTTTCGGGAGGTGTGTAAATGCATGTTCACTTAAGTGATTAATTCTGTTTTTCCTCATTACTCTGAAAGTAAAGAGAAAAGTACATGTTAACATAATTATAACATGGGTTACTAACTGTAACTCCTGAAATATATCATAAAGATCATGGCTATAGAGTGCATTTTTATCTCAGGATATTTTGAATAGCACGGTTGATTATCTGATTTATTTTTTTAGAAACAGTCTCAACTGTGCCGGCCTGGATGGCCTCAAACCCCTGACCTTTCTGGGTAAGACTCTTGAGGGTGCAGCCACAGGCATGTGCCGCCATGCCCAGCTTCAGTTGGTTAGTTATTGAAGTCCTTAAATCCTTTAATAGAGAAATACCAAATGTAATTCAAATTTGTAATTGGAGGAGGGCCTCTTCAGAACAAAAGCCGAGCATCCGGCAGCTACGAGCACAGGAATTGTTTTAGAGTCACCTCCTAAGTCTGCGAAGTGTGTCTAACAGAAGGCTCTGTGCACTGCAGAGCGCTTACTCGCTAATGCATGGAATTAGGGTAGAGCTGCCTAATTTGTTGGTCTGAGTGACCAACTCAATCTCTCGTTAGTTTTTTAGAATATGAGTATTTAGAAAATAATACAAACCAGACTGTAGCACTTGCTCTTGACTGCTTGTGTGTGTGAGATGAGGGCTGAATCTAGAACCTCACACATGTTGAGCACTTGCTGTACCACTGATCCACACTGTAATTGCATTTTCACAGGTCTCTGTGTTATCCACCAGCATAAATAACTAATTTGGGAAATTTTAAGGGTTTTTGAATCCAGTAGTTTTTGGATCTACTCTTTAATTTTGTTATATCTCAGCATATAAGATAATGGGATCCACTATCTTATATGATATATAAGATATATACATATATGCCATAATGCTTTGTTTTATTCATACCTTGACTGTTCTGTCCTCCATATTACCGGCTTCACTCCTCTGGTTCCTTTCCTCTCCCCACATGGCCCTTTCTTTTGCTTTGATATCACATGTGTGCTATTTCTGTCCTTGCTCTCTTCCCTTCCTCCTCCTCATAGCCCACTCTCACACTCACACACAGTCACACACACTCACACACACACTCACACACACACACACACTCACACACACACTCACACACACACACACTCACACACACACTCACACACACTCACACACACACTCACACAGACACACACACTCACACACATTCACACACACACTCACACACTCACACACACACACTCACACATACTCACACACACACTCACTCACTCACACTCACACACACACTCACACACACTCACACACACACTCACACACACTCACACACACTCACACACACACTCACACACACCCTTCACAAATGCAAATAAGAGTCTATTTAGGAGAAAAAACCATACTATTTGTCTTTATGAATATGGCTTGTTTCACTTAACATAATATCTCATTGCATTAATTTTTCTCACAAATGCCACAATTGCTAAAAAAAATTCCATATGTTCCATGTTCTTTAACCATTTATCTAGGTGGACATGTAGGCTTTTCCCACTAGCTATTGTGTTGACTACAGCAATAAACATGGCTGTACAAGTATCTTTTTGTCAACTTAAGGGTCCTTTTGGTATAAATTCACTAGCCATGTGTCTGGGTCATAGGGTAGGTCTATTTTTAAACTGTTGAGGAATCTTCATACGGACTTCTATAGTGACTATATCATTGTATAGTCCCGTCAAAACTTTACAGCATTACTACCAGAATTTGTGATTGTTAATTTATTTGGTTAAAATATTTTTATTTATATGTATGTATGGGTGTCTCTTGTATTAGTATGTGAATGAGCATGTGAATACCTGTGGGGGCCAGAAGAATGACCAGGATGCCCTGGAACTTGACTTACAGGTGGTTGTGAGCTGCCCCACATAGATGCTGGGAACCAGAATTCAAGTCCTCTGCAAGTGCATTGTTCTGTCAGCTGTATCTCCAAACCGCTTTGCTTGTTTGTTTGTTTTTGACATCTTGACCATAATATGTTGTGGAGAGGTTTTTCTCTGTTCATGCCTGTTTGGACTTTTAAATGATTATTGTTTATGCATGTCCATTCTTGGTCTAGATTTGCTATAATTTTATGGAATAGATTGAATATGCGATTAGTTATTGCCAGCTTTCTTTTCTGTCCTGTGGATTCTTAGGTTTGGTCTCTTGATTACATCCCAGGGTTCTTGGACATTGTGGCTGTGCTAGTTTTTCTTATCGTTATTTGAATGTAATACTTCCTGATCTTGTCCTCTACACCCAGTGGCTTTTGTTTGTTTTCGCTCTTGTTTTGCTTGGTCAAGTTACTGGTGATGCTTTATTGATTCATTGAGTTTTTCAGGTCTAACATTTCTATTTGTTCTTTTTGAAAAAAAAATCTCAATTTCTTTTGCTGAAGTTTTCTTTCATATGTTTATGCTTTTCTATACAGTGTTGACTTTCTCATCCTATACCTCCATTTTTTTCCCCGCTGTTCTGATGACTTTCCTCTCTAAATCCTAGATTTAATTCATCTGCTTATTTCTACCTTCTGTGAGGTCACTGAGAACTTTTACTACCAAGCCCTTGAAATGATCACCTGATGTTTTATTCAGTTTCATATCTTTGATTCAGTAGAGTTTTGGTATTGGAGAAGTCATTGTTTCTCAATCTTTCTTTCTTTCTTTTGTTTCTGTGATGTGATTTGTGCTTTTGTAGCTTTGGGCAACTCTCCTAGTTTTATTAGAAAATTTTCTCATTGTTCAGCTTACTCTTGAGGGCTTTAACCTCAGTACAACAACTTTCCACGAGCAATAACATCAATGTATGTAAGATAGGAATCAACTGAAAATCAGTTAAGGACCACTAGTGATCATAAAACTCACAGAGCAGAGCTTAGCTTGCCTACCAGGAGGAACCTAAATGATTTTTTTTCCATATAGAAGTTTAAAAGTCAATGCCAATACCAAATGGTCTTTCTTGAAATGTGCATATGGGTAACATTACACAGACTAAGTAGGTTATAGTCAGGAGCAGGCTATATATATATATATATGGGCCTGGGAATCACTATGTACACCAGGCTAGCCTCAACTCATTGATTATGCCTCTGGAGTGCTATGATTAAAAGTATTGACTTTTTTAAATTTTTATTTTATTCTTGAGATCAGAATTACATCATTTCTCTCTTCCATTTCCATCCTTATATTCCTTCTTAATCTATTTCAAATTAATAGATCTTTTTTCATTCATTGTTGTTAATATAAACAAAGGAACCACACTTTACTGCCCCTGAACATGCCCAGGCTGGGTTCTGCCCACATGAAGGATTCATTTGGGTTGTAAAGAGATTCAACAATATTTAAAAAAACATAATACTTACAAAACAGTTAAATTATTGCAGGAAATAAAAGTCAAATTTCTTAAACCATGGATACGGTTGCCTTCAAAGTCCCTAGAACATAAAAATAAAATTCAATCAAATTAAATTCATAGAGAGAAATAAATTGGCTAAGAATTACTTGCTATCTAATAAAATGTGTTCTCTTCACATTTGTTTACAGTCATTTGTATAGCAGCTGAATTTACATATACAGTATGTAATATTATTGTCTGCCTTCTGTATCAACAGTAAAAATGTGAGGTCCTGGGTTCAGTTCCCAGTACCAAGAAGTAAAAATGTTTAGAGTCACATCTTTATCATGCATTAACAATGATATGGATATTATTATTCCAAGAAATTAAAAAAACCAGTTCTTGTGGAAAATACCGATCTATTAACGGTTGTTTAGTAGTCAAGCATACTTAACAGTTGTCCAGAGATGTAAGGTCTTTCTATAAGCAGGAATGAAGTTAGAGGATCTGATTAGGCTGCAGAGGCTACGGCTACGTAGACAATGTACATTCACTTATTTATCTTAATAACTTAAAATTTTGCCAGGCAGTGGTGGTGCATGTCTTTAATTTCAGCACTTCAGAGGCACAGGCAGGTGATCTCTGAGTTTGAGGCCAGCCTGGTCTACAGAGTGACCAGGACAGCCAGAGCTGCATAGAGAAAGCTTGTCTTTAAAAATCAACAACAACAATGATAATAATTTTAATTATTACACCATCTCCCTTTCCTTTTCTCCCTATAATCTCTTCTATCCCTCCTTACTTCTCAAATTGCTGGCCTCTTTTAAAAAATTATTATTCTTATATACATACATACATATTTATAAATAAACATTTAAGTACAACCTGCTGAGTCTGTTTAGTGTTGTTTGTATATGTATGATTTCAGACCTGACCACTTGGTATTGGTAACCAGTTAGGTGTTCATCACTGGGAAAGACTCCTTCTCCCCTCTCAGAAGTCAGTAGTTGCCTGAACTTCTTTGTCTAGGGTGGGACCCAGTGAGATTTCCCCCTATTGGTGTTATCATGGCTCAAGTGTTGTCTAAGTGGCCAGAAGGCTGTGTGCGCCTCCCCCCACTCGTGATAGTTCCTTTAGTGCCATTGCTGCAGAAGTTGTGCTGCAGACGTATCTAGAGGGGCTGGGCATACCACCATCAGTTGTTCTCTGCAGACAGTGGTCTCCAGAAGACAATAATTAGTTCCTGTCTCCCTAACTTTAATAGTGCTAGAAAAGGTTCTCAACAGCCTGGCACTGCCAGGAGCCACCGTATTTGGCTTTTCAGGCTGTCATACCGGCTGGCCTTGTTCTCCACTTGAAGCTGGGGAGCTGCCGAGACATCCTCCTTGCTTGCTAGTGCTGCACGGAGCTGATGTCTCTAGGATTCTAGACACAGCATCAAAAATTACCTTACCCTCCCACCGCTGGGGATTAAATGCAAGGCTTTGCACATGCAGGACTAGCGCTCTGCCTCTGAGCGACATCCCCAGCTGCAGCTGTCCTTCTTCCTTGACTTCAGTCAGAGGTGTACGGTAGCTGGTAGCCGTTTGCAGAGCCGAACGCAGTGAGCTGCATTTAGGAGCACACTGCCCTGAACACGGCCCTTACTTAGGTCTGAGAGCACCACACAGTTACTTTCACGGTTGCCAGGAGGCATGAAGTTACTCAGAAGCAACAGTGCTTCACGCAGGGTAGAAGTGTGGGAGAGTTATGAAAACCTTCAAGGAAAACCTGGAAAGCACCAGAGAAAAGCCAGCGTCCTGCCAGCACCTGAGGCACCGTCCGCATTGCTTTGGGAACTGCACTGAAGTAGAGTGAAACCTATCCCGGGCATGCGGGGCTGGTTCAGCACGCAAAAATCCATCAACATAATCCATCATATAAACAAACCGAAAGAAAAACCCACATAATAATCTCATTAGATGCTAAAAAAACATTTGACAAAAATCCAACACCCCTTCATGAGAAAAGTCTGGGAAAGATCAGGGATACAAGGCACATACCTAAACATAGTAAAGGCAATATAAATCAAGCCTATAGCCAACATCAAGTTAAATGGGGAGAAACTTATGGCAGTACCACTGAAATCAGGGACAAGACAAGGCTGCCCACTCTCTCTACATTTCTTCAACATAGTGCTGGAAGTCCTAGCTAGAACAACAAGACAACCAAAGGAGAACAAGGAGATACAAATTGGAAAGGAAGAAGTCAAAGTATCGATATTAAGAGATAATATGATAGTATACATGAGTGACCCCCAAAATTCTACCAGAGAATTTCTACAGCTGATAAACACCTCTAGCAAAGTGACTGGATCCAAAATTAACTAAAAAAAAAAATCAGTAGTCCTCCTGTAAACAAATGACAAATGGGCTGTGAAAGAAAGTAGGGAAACAACACCCTTCGCAATACCCACAAACAATATAAAATAGCTTGATGTAACTCTAACCAAGCAAGCCATAGACCTGTATGACAACAACTGCAAGTCTCTGAAGAAAGAAATAGATGAAGATATTAGAAGATGGAAAGATCTCCTATGCTCATTTTACCAAAAGCAATATACAGATTCAGTGCAATTCCCATCAAAATACCAACACAATTCCTTAAAGATCTTAAAAGAACCATTCTCAATGTCATAAGGAAAAACAAAAAACCCAGAATAGTGAAAACAATCCTATAGAATGAGTGATGAGCAGGAATTAATAATCTAACTATTGAGTACATCGAAGAAGTTGTTTATATTTTACGGTGGAAAGTAGCATACGAAGAATGCATTTCAAGTCAGCCGTAGGGTGAAGAGCAGATCGCCCTTCTGGAGGAAAATTTGGTTCTAGGAAAGTGGCTGCTAAATGCTTAGGGTACTGTTTCTCTACTCTTGCCTAGGTTCGAGCTTTTGGTCTCTCCTCAATGCCAGACTTGGTCCTTTATTTTATTGCTAATGGTTACTCATGAACCTGCCACCAGGTGGTAGTGCTCTGTGCCGTATCAAGGTATTCTTGTTGCCTGGAGCAGTTCCCACCTGTAATCTCAGCAGCGAGGAGACTGGGGAAGGAGGATTCCAGCCAGTGGTTCAAGGACAGCCTGGGCTACATAAGGAACCCCACTCCTCCCCCACCTTTTCTTAAAGTCTCAATTTACATTTTTCTTTTTCGGGTGCTTAGGATTCAATCCAGGACCCTTTGCACGAAGTAAGCACTCAGCCATCGTGCCATCTCTCTGGCACAGTTTTGATTGTTGATAGCTTCTGTAAGAAATGTTCGGTCGTATTTAATTACTAAGTCAGAACTGCAAGGACTGTTAGAGTATCTCTTGAACCAAGCCCCAATTACACGGAAGGCCATGAAGTCAATGTGTCCTTTCTCTTTATGGCTTTATGGCTTTCTTTTTACGTCCACCAGGTACAGAAAGAGCTGTGCTGTGACGCGAAGGCGCCTCCGGACTCATTCCTGCCAGGGGTGTTGAACCAGCACGTGCCAAGCCCGTCTTTTTCTTACCCTTTCCCCTTGTGCTACAATAAGGTTGACAGTTGTCACACACTGTACACAAGAGCAGTGTTTCTCGTTATCTTTGCTGTAAACCTGGATATGAAATGATCAGCTTCTGGAAATTTCCAAAACGAGAGGTAAATGGAGAGTTTTCCTGGTTCTGGAAGGCAGTTTGTTGATTAAACTTTTAAACAGTAATTTTGGTTGTTAGACTCGGGGAGTCGTACGTTGCTGGGGAAGGCACTGGAGTGAGGCACAGAGACTAGTGTCGAGGCAAACAGCGAGAGGTTTATTGAAACCAGCATGTTGGGGTCTCCTGCACAGTAAGGGGAGGCGACCCCGAGGAACAAAAGCTTAGGGTTTTAATAAGCAACTTTGGAAATAGCAACCGGGCAGTTTTTCATTGGTGGATAATCTGGGTCTAGTTACGTGCTTGGGTCAGTGTGCTCAGGGTGAAGCTGCCTGCGTCGCAGTTTCTCCAAGGATTGCCTGCCCCCACCTGTGTCCTTGGGGGCTGTTCCAGCAACGGTCTGTGTGAATGTGCCAAGGACTACCTGCATCTATGTCCTTGGGGTTTTTCCAGCAAGTGTCTGACTGTCTGTGAGGTTTGAGTTCTGGGGCGGGCGTGGGGGTGGGGGAGGGAAGAGGGTATACTCTGCACTTAGCAATTAGTAGAAAGTTCCTAGTTTTCCCAGTTTTCTTGGTTATTCTCAAGCTAGATCTCATTATGGTCATTTCTTAAAAACAAACAAACTAAATAAAAATACCAAAACTAGCCAAACAAACAAACAGGCAAACAAAATCCTGTAGTCTTTTTTTTTTTTTCTTTCTATCAGGATCTCACTCTGAACCCCTGGCTGCCTTGAACTTGTGGTGTTCCTCCTTCCTCAGCCTCTTGCTTTAGCCTCCTAAGATTACAGGCGGGAGCAACCACACCAGGCTACACCTATATTCTGAGCAGGCAAATTTACTGGCGTATTGCACTTTTACTTGTGGAGTGAAACTAATGGTTAAGCAAAGCCACTGAGCCCACACATTACACAGAACACACAAGGGGCCTTTTCAGAACATCCCACAGCCCCTCACTCTATGATGATTAGTGCTAAGCAACACATTGTCGTCACTCAGAATTTAGGGATAAAACTAAAAACACTTAGCTTCTGCATCGACTTAATAGGAGAGTGGATTGACAGGGGAAGAGCAAGTGTGACACGGAGTGCATGACGCCACTTCTGTCCTCCTCCTTCCCGGTTCCAAAACATTTTTCTCTTTCAGGTATTGCATTTTGTTGAAAGTTTAGAAGTTAGTCAATGAAGGTGTTTAATATAGAAATGCAATAATAAAACAATGCAAGGAAACTTGGTACATTAGCTACCTGGCACAGAAGACCCTGGGTGTCTAATCTGAGTTAGTCAAATTCAGAAAAATGTAGCAGAGAGAAAGTGAGAGAAAGAGAGAGAGAGAGACTGACTTACAGCCAGTGCAGCCGGGGCATGTGCTGACAGAGAGGCTTGTCAGGCAAATGGGTGAGGACATTATTCATCAGCACTCTAAAAAAAGGAAAGAAATCACGAAAATCAAGTTTTCTCATCCTTTTCTGTCTCCAGGCAAACACAGTGTCGTTACTGCTCAGAACCCAAGAGAACCTCACTCTACCAGTCTTCCCCACCATCTTCTCCCTGCATGCCCTGCAGCATGGAAGCGCTCCGGTAGCAAGAACATTCCCATGCGCATGAGTTCTCCTGCAGGGAACAGCAATGCTTGTCTCTGAACAAAACTGTGATTGTCAGCAGCAGGCCTGGCAAAGGAGCAGACCTTTGCCGCAGGCTTCTCCCTTGTTGAGGTTGCTGCGTGGGAGAGACATGCTTAAGAATACTTCCGCACAGAATAATGGTTGCCCTGTGCTCAGTTCCGGTGGGCTGGCAGAGCATCATCTCTAAACGGTCAGACCTATAAGTAGAATACTTTAGAGAATACAGTCAAGGTGGTTGTTAGTAGAGAAAGCTTTTTTTAGGCTTGAATAATTACAAATGTAACACTACTCTGCTTAAAGTTTTAATTTTTTACTCCTGTCTCTTCAGTTGGAATGCTTCAAATTTTCTATTACATTGATTTACTTATTTATTGGGTGTGCGTGTGTCTGTCTGTGTATGTGTGGTGGTTTGAATAGGAATGGCCCCAAGTGCTTGAATGCTTGCCCCATAGTTAGGGGCACTACTACGGGGTGTAGCCTTGTTGGAGGAAGCGTGTCATGATGGGGGGCGGCTTTGTGGTAAACTCAAGCCAGCTCTCAGTCTGCTCCCTGTGGATCAAGATGTGGAACTCTCGGTTTCCACAGTGCCTGTCTGCCTGCACGCTTCCATGTTCCCTGCCCTAATGATAGGGGACTAAATCTCTGAAACTGTGAGCCAGCCCCAATTAAGTGTTTTCTTTGATAAGAGCTGCTGTGGCCATGGTGTCTCTTCACAACAGAATGCAACAGTTTGTGTGTAGAGTTGACAGCTTGCCAGGAGTCCATCTTTCTACCATGGAGGTCCTGGGGCCTCTGGCTTGGCGGCAAGCACCTCTGTCTTACCTCCCTGTTTGTTTTCATTGGGTACTTACAAGAGAATAAGAGAATTTAGTCCGTAAAATGTGAGTGGGGAAATTCGACTGAGGTGGTTGTCTTCAATTATCCTGTCATAAGAAGAAAACAGAGTTATGTATGTATTTTCAGAACATTAAAACCAATACAAGGAAACACCACACAAATGAAACATACAGCCATTCCAGTCTGTGGAGATCTTCAAAAACTCCTGGCTTCAGGAAGGTTATTCTGTTGTGACTGAGGTACCTGGAAAGGAGACACAACAGCAGTGAGTTTATTGTTTTTGTTGTTTTACAAGAAGGAGCGTAGTGACGGCCATCGCCCTTCATCCTATACCACACTCACCACACCACTTCCTGCCTTTGAACTGTCAAGGGCCTTTATCATTTATGATGCCATCTCTAGCTTTTAATTTGTAATAGTTACCTAGTAAATCAGTCTATTTTTAAATGACCTACTCTGCTGTCATCTGGATAGGTTTCAAGCTGTGGTCACGGTCAGAGGCTTTGTCCTCAGGGGGTCTAATGATGAAGTCGCTCCCTTACCTCTCTATCTTTTCATTCTCTTATCTCTAATGTCAGGGTATTGAAAGGGAGGAAAAAAGGTAGAGAAAGGTGGAAGAAAAGGGAACCCACAAAGTAGCAAATGCCAGCTCCACATCTTGGGTGAAGACATGGTCTTCATAAAGCAAAGGATTGACATGAGTTCGTGTAGGCAGAGGAAATAGTGTATGCAAGAGCATCTACTACAAGAGAGGAAGACACAGGGAGTATGAGGAAATTCAGTGTGCCTCATCAGGACCCTGAGATGAACTTGGGATCCGGGAGGGTCTGTGCATGGTTTAGTAACAACTTTGAGCCTCTTTGGGTACCCACCTTCACCTCTCTCCCTGCAAAACAAGCTGTTGCTGTTACATTGTATTGATCTCCTTTGCCTTTTCTGTTTATATTTCAGTCTCTTTTTGCATTGAGGCTGTTATTAACCTTTGGTTCCTGACTCTTCTATTCACTGTTAATAGTGAGGCCCTGAGTGAACAATTACTTCCGCTGAGCTCCAGCTCCTTCATTTCTAAATGTGCATAGTAATTTCTCCCTCGTAGGATTGTAGTCACCTCCGAGACAGGTCATGCTGTCTGCACTCTGCATATATAGTTAGAACACTATATCTGCTATGATTCATTTGCAAGCACTTGTTTAAATTTCACTTGCCCAGATAAATGGAACACCTCTCCATTATTTTCCTTTTGAGAGCCTGTTTTTTTTTGGGGGGGGGGGGCTCATCTAGGCAAGGCTGGCCGCCAACTTCTGAGACTTGCTTTGAACTTCTGATCCACCTACATCTGCCTCCCAAGTGCAGGGACTGCAGGAATGCACCACCACACCTGGTTTTAAGTGGTGGTGGGGATCAAAACCAGGGCTTTGTGTATGCTAGGTGAGCTCTCTAACATTTGAAGCTTCCCATTAAAACAAAATAAAATTCTCCTTTTCTTTGATTTTTTTCCCTACATTGCAGCTGACACCGGCAAAGATTCTTCTGCCAGGAAACTGCCTTTTTTTGGGTCAGGTTTGACTTTCACTCGTCTGTCCACTTCCTTCTCTGCAGGCCTGGATGCAGGCAGGCAATGAAGGACTAAGAAATAGCTTTAGCACATCCGTGAACACCTCCAGGCTCTCTCAGGAATCAGTGCCTATCCCTTCAAGTACAAGGCTATTGATCCATGCCGGCACCTCACACGCATCTGCACTGCCCAGTCCTCTTCATTTCTTCATTTCCCAGCCACCCCACAGTGCTCTGGACCAGAAATGATGACTTCTCACAGAGGACTGGTGCCACCGAACTTGGCTGTCAGCCTGATTGGCTTGAGAAGCATGTAGGAGATAAGTAAAATAACACTGTTTGAGAAGGGTCTTACACAGAGGATTAACTATGGGTTAGTGGAGACTTCCCAGGGATGTAGTTCACACCATGCAGCCTGCAGTGATGGACTTCTGAAACCACACAGCATGATGAATGTCCTTCCCTTTAAGTTGTTTCTGTCAGGTGTTTGTGACAGTGAGCAAAGTACAACTGGCAGACAGCAGAGCTGGCGTGAGCAACGCAGGTTTCACCTTCAGTACCAACACCATGGTCGTGCTTTCTCTTTAGAGAGTGAGAGGCTTGACTGTTGCAGGATATTTGTGGTATTTGTGGTGTGGTTCAACCCTAGCACACATCTTTACTTTAATCCAAGAGCTTCCTGTAAAGAGTTTAAATAAAGTTAACCCTAGGTCAAGAGGTGGAGCAAGCAACCAGGTTGACAGGAAGTGAACATGGGAAAAATGATAGAGAATGAGAGGAAGTCGGGAGGACAGATAGGGAGACTTTCAGAAAGTAGAAAGGCAGGGCATTGAGTTGAAGGGCATTTAGGACAGTGTGAGCTGAGTAGGAAGGCATTTTTCCTTCTGGGATGTCAGCTGAGTAGGAAGGTCAGCTGGGTGTTTTCTCTGTCTCTCTGAGCTAGCAGGTCTTCCCCTCAACATCTGCTTCCTGTGTTTTTGGTGGTAAAATTGAATGTTTGGGATTATGTTTTTTTTTTTTTAAACAACACTCCATGGCCTCCAGAACAGCTCAGGGAGCCCCAAATTTCTGGGGTAGCAAGCAGCTCCTTAAAGACAGCATGTCTGACCTACCATTCTATGTCCCAGAGATGTCTGCTTGAAGACTTGCCCAGTGAAGGATGAAATGAGTACATATTTAGTGATAGTTAAGAAAATTAGAGATAATGTGGACTCTTTAGCAGTCACACAATAGTCCAGTGCTAAGGGACAAATGAGAAGAGATAGAGCTTGTAAATGCTTTTTCCAGCTCTGTTCTGACTTTGAAGAATGTCTCCCATAGCTCAATCATGAAAGCAAGCTGATGCTGTCCAGAAAGTTTCAAATACACCCATGGAGAGGAAAGTGGAGCCAGGTGAGAATGAGCACGATGCTGTTGAGACAAGGGCTGTGGGCTCAGAAATGGAAGGGGGAGGGGTCAGGTGCCAAGAGTAGATGTCCAATCCTGTGACCTTCTTCCATTCGTTACCAGTTGCTGGGGATTCTTGATTCGATCTCACCCTTTGATACCACAGACCATAAACGTGGTAGAAACAGATTTGTTGGGTAAAGAAAAAGAATGGGGTAGGATAAAATACAAATAAACAGGATTGGTGAGCTGGCTCGGCAGGTCAATGTGTCTGCTTCAAAACCTGGTGACCTGAGTTTAATCTTCAGGGCCACATATCGGAAGGTGGAAGCTGAAGTGGTTCTTGGACCTCTACACTTGCCCTGCCAGCGCACTGCCCCCCGCTACCCCCGTAAGAATACAATAAAACTGAAAAAAAGAAAACCCAACTCAAATGGAAAGAATGAAAATGCAGGGGATGGTTTATTCACCCAAGCTTCAGATATGTTCGCCTGTCTGTGGCTGCTTGATAAGGATGTGGCTGAATGCAGTGGAACTTTGAAAATCTATTTTAAAAAATGTTTTTCATTGGCTGGAGAGATGGCTCAGCAGTTAGGAGCGTTTGCTGCTCTTTCAGAGGACCTGGTTTTGAGTCTGCATGCATCTCCATGGCTGTTCACAATCTTGTCTATACTCCAGTGTAGGGGATCTGATACTCTTTTCTGGCATTCTCAGGTAGTGAATGCACTTGGTACACAGAAAGACATACAAGCAAAAATTCCCATATGCATAAAACTTAAAAGGCAAAAAACCAAAAAACCCAAAAAAACCCGACTTTCATTTTCTTTTCTCTTAAGCACCATGAAACAGCTTTACAGCCATTAGTATCAAAACAAACCCCTCAAGTCAGGAAAGAATGAGTGTGGGCGAAGGTGAGGGTGGGAGGTTAAAATGGTGCATCCTCTAAGAAAGGGGTGTAGAAGATAGTGTTATAAAGAAGACATTGGAGCAGGAGGCATGAAGGAGTGGAGATGGAGAAGGGTAGAAGGAGTAAAGGGGTGGGGATGGAGGTCAAGTTACAGGAGGGACTGTGGGGAGGAGTAACTAACACGAAATTCCATGTGGAAACGTACACTGTAGGAACTTTCTAGGATGTTTGCATCAGAAGAATTTGAATGGAGGCACAATATGAAAGAGGAAGACAACGCTCCAACTATAAATCAACCCCTCCCCCTGCCCCCACCCCTAGTACCACAAATTAGTTACATCTTGGGGGGACTTTGGCCACAGAGATTCCATAGACATCACCAAACACCATAGGCTGTTGGCAATGCTATTACTTAGCCTCCACAACTTGACATGAAGATCCTATTGCTGAAGATATCACGTCAATGGCATAGCACACAGAGGAATCTAGCTGGTACACAAATGGCAATTTCACCCCTACTGGCTGGCATTCATACTGTGAGAAGTTTCTGCACATGCTACAGACAGGGAAGCTAGTCCTCAGCCTCACTCAGCTATGAACCTTGACAGCTGTGATAACAACCTGACTGTGAGTCCCATTGCAGCAGAAGTGACATAAATCTTAGAGAAGCAGCCAGTCATGTCTTCTGTGCCCAGTGCTGCATATGTTTCCTGTGAGTTTTTTCATTTGTTCCCACAACAGCCCTGTGCTGCGGTGGGCACTGACGGAGCAAGCATCCTGCAGGAGAGGGAGCTGGTGCCCAAGTCCATTCACCCAGCAGGTGAAATCAGGGCTCAGCCGGAGCAGTGTGCTCCGGATGCCTTGCTCCTGCCCCCTGCCACACTCTCCCTTCAGCACTGCTTACAGGCAGAAGCCCTGCCCCTGCACTGAGTAGGAGAGTTGGTTTGGACTGGAATGGGTTAGCCTGACAGGACGCTGTTGGTCCAGGGAGCAGGCAATTTAGTCCCCCTGTACTTACAATTTAGTGAGGCTGTGCAGTCCTCTGAAGGCAGAGACAGATACAGAGCGAATCTTGTTGTTCTGTAGGCACCTGTGACCAACAGTAGTCAAAGAGGAAACAATGAAACAGTGTTAGCTTCACAAGGTAAAAGAGCCTGGCTGATATAAGCTGCGTGGTGGTGGCACACGCCTGTGCTGCCGGCCTCGTCCAGCGAATGGCTGAGATGGTAAATCTCATCAGTGGTTTTTACTGAAGTTAGAAACTGACTAGAGAGGAAAGGGAGACACAGCAGAAGAGCTGGCCAAAACTGGCATCTTTCTGTTAAATTCCTGCGTGCTCGGGCCAGTCTTTCCTTGCAAGTTGAAGCAATAAATGGAAATAGTATCAAGGTGCCTTCTAAGTGTGTATCTCTATTCATAGATTGTGCCACTTTCAGGCCTCATGAGAAAAGTTTCTTTGTGCAGCAGATAACTCACAGCTGGCCAAAATGCAGAGAGCAGGGACAGAGGAGTGCTCAGTTAACTGGGGCATCTGCATCACCCCCCCACCCCCGTCCCCGCGCGCCCAAGGCTCAGGGACCATGTCGGAGGGGGAGGTTCGAGTATGGGCCAGAGGTCTGGAGGACAGGAGTGAAACAGCGTCTTAGGAGCCTGAAAGGACCATTCCACCCCTGAGCTCACAGCAGACAGCGTTCTAACCTGGCAGGGGGAGCCTGAGCACTTACCACTGACTGATGAGCTATTGGCAGTTGACGGCTTCTAGGAGGGGGGAAGAGCCAGTTTTCTCTCACAGCGTGGGCCCTGGTGGGTTAACTGTGAAAACGTCTATACCACTATACCCTGGTATACTCTACTGTATTCCAGTGACTGCCTTCCCCACCCCCTCCCGCTTGGGAAGCACAAATTGGACTCAGCGGGTCACTTAAAAAACAAAACAAAACACACACAAAAAAGAAAGAGGACACACAGCCAGGAGGCGTGAAGAGGTAGGGTGGTTCTGGGAGGACAGTGGGAGGAGTATAAAATAGTGCATGAAATTCTCGATTAGTAAAAGTACTATTATAAAATTTTGTAGTTGTAAAGGCACACAGATAGGAGATAAAGTCGCCGTCTAGGGTTTTCCAGACAAGGACTGATGCAGAGAAAAGCACTCACTGATCATCACATAGGCCTGAAAGCCAGGCTTTAAAATGTCCTGTTACCCGCATCCAGATTTATAAGTGCTCACGCAGAACCGGGCAAGAAACGTTTGTGACATAGGATGCCACAAACCATATCGCATTGAAACCCCAAATCTTAAATCAAATTTGGTTTGACTAAGCTGACACTCTTATTCACAAAAGCACCCGAGACAGCCTGTAAGGGGTTTAAGTGGCCAGTAAACGAGATTGGACTATCAAGACAAAAATGCAGGCTTACAGTGACCTCCAGTCACCCTGGAAGTTTGGCCTCAGTTGGACTGCATGTTAGAAGAAACCCAGGACTCAGCTCGCCCATTCCGCGCACCTGCATGAGGCACTGCAGCCCTGTGGTCCTGAAGGAGGAGGAAGCAAAGATGGAAGGCTGCCCCTGGCCTGGAGTCTAGGTCACCATTGTTCTGGAGAATGCCTTACATTTGTATATGAATTGTTAGGAGCAATAGGAGAGAAATCAACGGAAACGGACTTCAATTAGCGTGACATTTGATTCAAAGGTGCTCCCCTGACTCTAATTGAAAAAATGCAGTTATGAAATCGATTGTTTCACAGGACGCGCTGTGGCCCAGTCGTGTGGTGGGTAACACATCTTTTCCGCCCCTCCCCCCCATACAAAGGGAACCTTGAAGATGAAATGATGTGTTTTCAACTGTGTTGGAGTGTAAGCAGCAGATTGCAAGGTCTGTGTGTGGAGTCAAGGTGTGTCTCTGGAAATCAGGGACAGCGTTTTGTTGCTAAGTTCTTTGGATCATTGTTGCGTGGAGTAATTTACAAGAATTAACTCAAGAGTCAGGAATGAAGGCTTATGCCTGTAGTACTTGGGGCACCGAGGCAGGAGGATTTCTCTTAGTGCTAGGCCATCTGAGTTTACAAAGTGGGACTTGTCTCGAAGTACAAGCGGGAGCTGGAGCGGTGGCTCAGTGGGTTAGGGCCCTGGCTGCTCCTCCCCGGACCCATTCCCAGCTCTTACATGGTGGCTCACAACCATCTGTTAACTCCGGGTCCACGAATTCCGAAGTTTTCTTCTGGCACGCACAGGCATTAGGCATGTACATGGTGCACAGATAGACATGAAGGCAAAGCATCCATAAAATAAAAATAAATAAATCTTTAAAATAAAAGCAAGAAAATATTTATTGTATGTGAATGCTGAAGAACTGTTACCGACGCAATTTAAATATGTGGCCACAAAGGGGTGCTAGAGATCAGGAAGCGCCTTTGGACTCCTGAGGATTCTGAGTTGCTGTGAAAAGCCTTTTTTTTTTTTTTAACTGGAAAATTCTGAAAAATGGACTGTTATTTGAGTTTTATTTTCAAACACGAAATACATTTTCCATTAAGCTCTCTGGCGTTTTAGAATGGTTTATCTGTATGAGGTAGCTAATTTTTCAGTTGGGTTTGCTCTGTTTCCATCTATTAGCATTATTTTAAATAACATCCAGTTTATTACACAGTTTAAACTACCAGGAAGACAAACAAATCGCTGACAACACGAGGCAGGGCCTTGGCCTTTCGAGGGTCGTGCCTTCCTTTCTATTTTTCTCGCAGAAGAAAAAACTAAAGAATTACGCCTGTCCTGAGCCCTGGGTGTCAGAAACACAGATGGACACATTTGTGTCTTTCACCGTGTCAGAACTTAGTAACAACAAACTTGCAAGATCTATGGAGTGTGTTTCGTGGCTCTTGTTGGCGGTAGTTTGTAACACAGCTCTTTACAGCCCGGCCCCGCCTTGGGGTCGCACATGAGATAGTCACAGTCATGAACTTGGGGTCGCCACCACGTGAGGAGGGCCGCAGGGCTCGGCTGCCGGGGCTGAGGAGGCGAGGCACTCGGTCTGGACGCAGGGGCGGCCAGCAGCCTGGGCGAATCCCGGCACGGTCCCGGGAACAGCCGAGTTGGCCCCTGGCGCACGCACCGGGTGGTTCAGCTGCGGACAGTTCGCACTTTTTGGGCTGGGGGTTCACGGGTCTGGATTTTATGATGTGGTCTGATCACACCGTGCACCCATTGTTGAGAGATCGCTCCGCGGTACTCTGCCACTTGCAGGAGTGACTGACTTGGCGGTCAGAGGCTCTCGGCCCGCGCTCCCCAGGCAGGTGTGTCCGCGCGCACCAACACGGCGGTATTACGTGTTTGTCCAAGGGAGGACGCTGGGTTCCGGCTCGCAGTTCGAGGGCATGCAGCCCGTCAAGTCAGGCAAGGCATGGCAGCGGGGCCAGGAGGCTGCTCGTCAGCGGAACTGACTGCTGAGGGGAGCAGGAAACCCCAGGCACCTCTCCTCCAGCGAGGCTCCACCTCCTACAGCGCGTAACCGCGCACAGCAGCGCCCCCTGCCGGAGAGCAGGTGCTGGAGCAGGTGAGCCCGCCGACGACACTGCAGACTCAAAGCACAGCTGCGAGGCGGCTCCTGCCTCTGCTTCCGGACTCAAGAAGGAAGCGACTGCTACCTCGTGCAACTGCCCCACCCACGGCAAGGCGTAGCCCACAGGCGCTGTTTCGCACATCGTGGAGAAGTGCAGCAACTTAGATTCTTTCCCTTGGCAAGAGGAGGTGTGGGTTGGGATTGCTGCCAAGCGTCTTTAATCCTGAAGGCAGAGGCACCTCCTGAGCGTTTGGAAGAGGTGAGGGGTTTGCAGTCCCCTGTCCTTCAGTCCTGATCAAGGGAGGTGATGTAAATCCACTCACCCTCTTCCTTATAGACAGATGCCTTTCTTGACAGTGCTGGTCCTGATCCCCCCTCCCTCCCCTCTCTGGGTGTCTTTCATGTCCTGGTTCTTTTCTTGGCAATAGTGGGTCTTCATTAGGAGCAACTGGAGCATACCCGGGCACCGCTTACTTGCTGCTGTCTTAGGCTGGCTGGGTAACCCGTCCCTGGAGTAAGGTCTTTTCCTGGAAGACCTCCCACTGGGTCCGTGGAGTCCTTGGTCCCGGGTCCACTTTTTCTTCGTTAAAAACTTTTTCCGGAAGGAGTTCCAGCAATTCACGGGCAGCGTTTTCAGGGGCTACTCCCACCCCAGCATCCCTCAGACGGGTCGCGTGCTTGATTCTCTGCACATTTCCACAGTATCAGAGACTCCTGTAGAAGAACCTGGCTCAGCTGCTGGTCTGCCATCCACCTTGTGTTGGGACCATCGAGTCTGCACCCTGAAATCTCATCCACAGACAGTCTTCCAGGAGAAACTGCCACGAGCAGACTCACGGGTGTTCTGCGTGGAGATGGTCCTTGCAAGCCGAAGGAGGTAGGCCAGGGTTGCTGCTTCTGCCACCCGAGGGCTGTGAGGCGCCAGCACACCCGCATACAGGCCAACCCGATGCATATTGTTGCGTACAAGTCCCGGCTGAACTCTTCATAGCAGATGTATGTGTCAATGACATGACTTTGGGAATGATCTCTCAAACCCAGAGATGGACAGGGTAAGAAAGTGCCCCCGCACCGGCCTTGCCCCTCTTCAGGTCCAGCTTGGCCCAGGCATTGCACTCTTGCTAACTGGGATATGTTGGTGACGGCAGCATGTTTATACCAACGCCATCTGTTCTCTTAAGAAAGTACATGTACGGATTAAAAGGCCAAAATGAAACCAAGGCATCCATGAAAATGAAGTGAGAAGTTCCAAGATGTTTTCTTGATGGCATGCTTCAGGGACAGAGGATCTAAGCCCAATGATTCAATACTTATTTATGACTTAGTCATATAGTTGACATAAGTCATATAGTGACCACCTTGGTTATTGTGGATTTTGAGAATACATTCAGGAGGCTCACCTGAAGAGAGGCAAGCACACCCAATGCTAATCAAGGCCAAGACAGAGAATGAATTTACTGAACTGAGCTTGCTAATAGGTGGAAAAATTGTGTGGTGGTTTGAATAGGACTGGCCCCCACAGGCTCATATATTTGAATGGTAGGTCATTGGAGATGGTGATTAGGAGGATTAGGAGCTGTGGCCTTGCAGGAGTAGGTGTGAATTTGTTGGAGGAACTGTGTCACTGAGGTGGGCTTTGAGTTTTCAAATGCTCAAGCTAGGCCCAACATCTCTCCTTTCCTGCTGCCTGCTGATCTGGATGTAGAACTCTCAGCTCCTTCTGCACTGTGTCTGTCCACATGCTGCCATACTTCCCGCCATGATGAAAATGGACTAAACCTCCGAACTGCAAGCCAGCCCTGCTAAATTTTTTTTTTTTTTAAGTAAGAGTTACTGTGGTCATGGTGTCTCTTCACAACAACAGCACCTTGACTAAGACAAATTCTTCACAATTTAAACCTTTTTTTTTTTTTTTTTTAAACCTGCGGTGCCAGGGGCTAAAGCTAGTGTCTTGCACTTACTGAGCAAATGTTCTACCTCAGAGCTACCTCCCAGGCCACTATGTAATAGCGATTGTGGATCTTGCCAAAGATCACCACATCTTTAAAATTCTTTTAAAGGATTGATTTTTATTTTTAATTGTGAATATGTGTTTGTGTTCACATGTGTTTTCGAGCGAGTCCCCTTGGGGGGCTAGAGGTGTTGGATCCCCTGGAGCTAGAGATACAGACAGCTGTGAGTGGCTAATTTGGGCTGGGATCTGAACTCCAGTCTTCTGAAAAAGGAATACTCACTCTCAACTAGCTCATCTCTGCAGTCCCTATTTCTTCTTCCTCCTTCTTGTACTTATTTATTTGCATTTGT